>KV751101.1:354-36900 GCA_001692915.1 Glonium stellatum
GTACGACGGTGTCAAGCCACCTGGTGTTGATCAGGCTTGATCAACGGCTTCAACTTCTTGATCAAGCGACGTAAGCTTATTTGCAAGGATTGCGAAATCCATCTAATGTGTACATAATTATATGCGACGACCTTCAATTCTAAAGAGGGATAGGCTCCCTGCTCTATAGAATAGGGGGTAGCTGCGAAGAAGCCTACTTACGTAAACCTTCATACGCGGGATTATGAAGACTCTCTAGCGTATTAGTGCCGCGTAGGAGTAGAGCTTTTGAATTTTGTAGAAAGCTTCGAGTGGAACCTTAAGTATTTCCAGGACAGACCCCTTTGGGCTCCTTACTTACGTAGAGATTCGTATCGAATGTTATAGAGGCCTTCATGTATATTGGCGCTACGTGCTAGTGGAGGTTTTAAGCTTCGTAGAAAGCTTCGACTTAGAGCCCGGAGCATTAAGGGGGATACCTTTTTAGAACCCCTACTTAAGTATGGCTGTGTATAGGCGATTATAGACGCCTTTAAGTATATTAGCGCTGTGTATTTGTAGAGCTTTTAAGCACCATAGGAAGCTTCGAGTAGAGCTTCGCGTAGAGATTTCTATGCGGAGCTTCGGCAAAGCTCCGTGCAGAATTCTTCGCGCACCGGCTTACTTCCTGAACTTCGTCTGCCTTCAAGGCTTTATGTAGATGCAACTTGTAATGGCGTGTAAAGTAAATGCATTGAGTATGTAGAGAAATTATTTATAATCTCTTGCGGTGATTCTGTGATATTTGTAGTAGAAAAGATATTACTACATAACCAGAGCACAGAGTTATGAAGCTTTAAAGCAGCTAGCTAAATTTGAGCCGAGTTCTACCGAAAGAGGGAGATAAAAAGCACTTTGATTCAAGTTTACAGAGCGTACGGGCGGGTTGAGGTGGTGAGAGTAGAAAAAGCGCAAAAAAAGGCAAAAAAATCATATTTTAGCTGAAAGTGGTTTCGATCCACTACAAGGTCATGTTAGTGCTCGAACAAACACTCGATAAGCCCGTATTTACCTGTCCTCCGGGTCACGTGAGTGATATGAGCCCGGCTGAGTATGATATTAGTGTTGAGGTAAGTGGAAGAGATGTAAGGAGAACTTACCGCGCTTCCGCTGCGCCATTCAGCTGTGATTGGATATGTTGAAATATTAATTATAATATAACTAAAAGTTGCACAGGCTAAAGTATCATATCGAGCGGTTCAAAAGGGTTATCTTCGGCTTAGCCGTGCATCTTATGCCCCGCAACAACCTTAAATAAGACTGCTGGGAAACTCAGCATGAAATTTAAGGCTGTTGGCTACTAAGCATCAATCTCAATCTTGTGATCTCCCTGGCGCCATTTTGGATGTTTCCAAACGTGTTATGGTATGCGGCTGTATGATGCTAATTTGGGTGATGCTCTCGGTTTAGAAATGAGCGAGACGCCGAGGGGCTGGTGGTGATCTCTAATCATTTTGTTTCACATGGATTTTTAAAATTGGCAGCCCAAACTCTTCTAGGCCGTAAGTTTGGGGTATCGTAAATGCCCTTAAAAGCTTCTGCAAATCTTGCAATACCCTTTGGTTATTTGATGTTCATGTTCATGTGACTTGTGGCTGTGACTGGCCCCTCGTTTGCTTATCGGTTGTGGCGCATAATGTACCACTTTGAGTGGCTGTGAAACGGTTTTTTGAGTCATGGCCGCAACAGCTCATATTCTACCCCCTCCCCCACCACGCTCTCTTGCAAGACACACCACGAAACATGGAGGGCACAAAAGAGCTCTCTAAGCGCGCCGCAGAGAAGGCAAAGAAGAAGCTTGAGAAAGCCAAGAAAAAAGAAGAATATGCCCTACGACCGAAAGAAAAAGCTTCCACATCCACAGATTCTATCCCCGCCAGTGTCTTCGCTGAAGGATGGCTGAAGCGCGTGTATGAAGAGAAGCCAGTCCCTGTGCGGTCACGATTTCCTCCGGAGCCCAATGGCTTCCTCCATATCGGCCACTGCAAAGCTATCGCCGTTAATTTCGGGTTCGCCAAATATCACAATGGAGTGTGCTTTCTCCGCTACGACGATACCAACCCCGCCAAAGAGGAAGAGATATACTTCACTTCAATTAGGGAGATAATAGAATGGCTAGGCTTCGAGCCTTATAAGATCACATACAGTAGCGATCATTTTGACCGCCTGTACGAGCTTGCAGAGGAGTTAATCAAGATTGATAAGGCTTATGTCTGCCATTGTTCGCGTGAGTCATACAAAAACTTCACGATGATCGAGTAAAGCACTGAACTATCTACAGGAGAAGAAGTTAACCTGCAACGTGGTGGGCCAGATAATCGCGGCCCTCGCTATGCCTGCTCACACAGAGATCGACCCATCGAAGAGTCCTTAGCAGAATTTCGAGCCATGCGAGATGGTAAATATAAGGCCGGTGAAGCTTATCTTCGCATGAAACAGAGTTTAACAGATCCAAATGAGGGCAATCCTCAAATGTGGGATCTGCCTGCCTATCGCGTGGTTGAGAAGAATCACCATCACCGTACCGGGGATAGATGGAAGATCTACCCGACTTATGACTTTACACATTGTCTATGTGACGCTTTTGAAGAGATATCCCACTCTATGTGTACCACAGAATTTCAGCAATCCCGTGTCTCATATGACTGGCTACTTGAAGTGCTTGGTTTCAAGATCCCCAAGTCCGAAGAAAAGGGTCCGATGCAACGAGAGTAAGCACTTGGTAATCAATTACATGCTTTCTTGGCTAAGGAATCTCTAGATATGGACGTCTGAATGTCACAGGAACCATTCTCTCTAAGCGTAGGATAGCTATGCTCGTTGAAGGTACAACAATCGAGAAGAAGAACAGCGATGGAACGGTCGAGAAAAAGGTCATTCCACCGAGTGTTCGGGGTTGGGATGACCCTCGACTCTACACTTTGGTGGCTCTACGTCGTCGAGGTATCCCGGCCAAAGCACTCCTTTATTTCGTTGAGGAACTAGGTGTTACAGATGCTCTGACCGATATCCAAGTGCTCCGTTTCGAGGCAGCGATCCGTCGCCATCTCGAGAGAACTGTCCCTCGTCTGATGCTTGTCCTCGATCCCGTTGAGCTTATTATTGAAGATGCAACGGAAGCTGATGAAACAGAGTTAACTATTCCTTACGATCCCAAAGGCATGATTCCCGGCGAACGGAAGGTAAAATTTACCAGGAAAGTGTACATCGACTCAAGCGATTTTAGGGAAGAGGATAGTGCCGAGTTCTTCCGACTTGCGCCAAATAAGACCGTTGGTCTGCTCAATGTTCCCTTCGCTGTCCGTGCAACCACATTCTCTAAGAACTCTAACGGCCGCGTATCCGAGATCAGAGCAGTTAAAGCCGAAGGGGAGAAGCCAAAAGCTTACATCCACTGGGTCGATGCATCTTCGGGTATTAAGGTCGTCTCCCGCCAATATAATCCACTTTTCAAGACCGACTCTCCAAATAGTCTCGACTGGAAAGAAGGGGGGTGGGCGGAAGACCTTAACCCGAATAGCGAGGTTGTCTTCAAGGATGCGATTGTCGAGAAAGGCCTGGAAGACTTGATTAAGGCACGCTCACTGCATCCAAGTCATGCGTCGGACGATCTGGTTCGGTTCCAAGCTCTCCGGACCGGCTACTTCTGTGTTGATCCCGATACGGATGGCAAAAAGGCCGTGCTCAACCAAATCGTGAGCCTGAGAGAAGATAAGTCGAAATAAACTTTGTGTAGATTAGAGATGCTCCTTTAGGTTCGGCGCTTAGGGAATATTTTGGGATTAGATATCCTTTAAATGAATTAGTACGTTGGAAAGCTTTTGAACGCACCTTTCCTGTGGGGTTTTCCAAGTCTGCTAGAACAACGCCGACACCCTGCTAAGATGCTTAGAAAGCAGTTAGCCTTCGGTAGTCTGCCAGTGATTCTGAATATGGCAATGCGCGATTTGAAAACCTGTGTGCTTTTGCTGGGGATGGACTTAGAACTCTTCATATCGTTAAGTTATCCGCAAATCATAGATCCAATGTTCGTTGCACGCCCGCGTCCTACCTGATGATATTGAAGCTCTCGGAGCGTCTTCCAACACATTAACACAAAATCGCAGAGCCTTGAGGCAGTTGCTGAGGGGACCCTCCAAGCACTGATGGCGACGATAGCCAATATCAGCCTTCTTTCTTATCGGCTAGAATGATGAATGTTCGCAAATGGCGTAAGAGGCGCATGTGCAAAGCTGGACGAAGAGCAGGCCACGTTGATTCATAAGTAGGATTCGAGGCCTGTTAATACCTGGAAGCTTGCCACAACCGTCTTTAGCGCTCGGTATCTGCATTGTGGCTGGGAGTGGCTGATTACTAAACCACAAGCCTATTTGGGTAATTTTCTCAATCGCGCTTGTTATCAATCTTTCTCAGCCCATCAATTACTTATTCTGAAGCATAGTCGTGTATATTCAAACATTTCTTCCATTTTGGTCATTTCCATAGGGGCATGAGGCACCTAATTAAAAGAGTTGGAGTCAAATGCTGACCGAGTTCTCCTTGCGTTCACAGTAATAAGCGCTCACTAGCCACAATGTCCGCATCCACCGAGTCCCTTGAGGGCCCCTTGGTGTCCCAGCAGGTCAGTAAGGGCGTGCCTAATGTGGCTGGCCAGAAGTATGAGTTTTTTGTAACCACGGGCCACCCACGCCGAGTTGATGACGCCTCGAGAGCCACGATTCGTCGAGTTGTTATGCGCAACTTCTTCAATGACAAGGACACCACAACAGACCTGACAAAGCCTGCATCTGAACTCAGCTCCACATCAACCATTGAAGCAGGCACTAAACTCAAAGGCCGGTTTAGATTGCCCAAGCCAGGCCAAGTCATCGGCCCTAAGAAGCCAACAGGTAAACCGAAACGGACAGAGAAAAGGTCGCTGAAACAGAATGAAGGGGTGAAGGCCTCTAAAACAGGCCGAAAGCAATCAATACCATGCCTGGCTCTGGAAGAATGCAACAGATGTGCCACAGAGGAGGGTAATAGGGCGCCGACCAGCCCAGTCATCCTGCTAAGCATCAGCCCACCGCCCGGAAGAAACCCCAGCGCTCACCGCTTTGATCCTTTTGATGCGTTACCTATTCCGGCAACGTTTAAACTGGAAGTTCTCCTGGCATTCTGTGAGTGGCCTCATTCCCGAGCACTAAGAACATGCTGCCGTGTCTAAGTTCCCCTGTACGACGCATCCTCAATTTCGCGGGCAGAAGCGCAGCCACTGACTATTGATCAGATAAATCGAGATTCAGGATCAACTCAATAGCGGTTAATGCACGTAATACGTGGTGGCCGTTCATATCGCAAGATGCGACATTACTGCATGCGACCATGGCCTCCGTCGCGCTTTATGGCGACCTGACGAATGAACCTGTATCTTCGCGTATAGAAGCTCTGCGACACAAGAATGAGGCTATCAAAGGGATTAATGCGAAGTTAAACTCTCATGCCGAAGGAATTTCCGATGCGCTGGTGGGTGCAGTTGCTATAATTGCTAGCTTTGAGGTGAGTATGTGCTTGTCTATTTTGAGAGCGTGGAAGCGATTAAGTGGTCTGGATAGTCACTAACACCACCAAGAACCTTTACGGCGCCTACGATACAGCGCAGCTGCACATAAGTGCGCTTAAACGGATGGTCCACTCACGGGGTGGGTTACCTGCTTTTGCACACAATGACGGCCTGTATCGAGGCATCACATGGTCCGTACGCTTACTAGATTTTACGATCCAACCATTGTCCCTAAATCAATCTTTCATTCCCGTAAAGTCCCTTAATCCGCTCTAGCTCGGCTAATCGTTATTCGCAGGGTTGACTTCCACTCATCATCAGCCTTCCGCACACCACCTACGTTTCCCTATCTTCCCCCACACCCCATAACACCCCCCTTTCCCGATAGTCTACTAGAGGAGGCAGCGTGTTTCTCTCCAACCAGCCTTCTCCACCTCTCTCTCGCGTCCGTCAACTGCTTCAACATCTTCTACCGACTTCACCGCCTCGGTCTCGCGACTTCCGCTCACTGGTCATCAAGCGTCGATAAAACTACCGTCAGCAACATGTTATACGAGGCTGAGTATGCCCTTTTAAGTATGGCGGACCGTTCGCAAGACTTTCTGGCCCTGGACCGTAGGAAAGGGGCATTAAAAGACGACGATGAGAGCAAGGCTGCAGATGCTGCCTCTATTGTGGAAGCCCTTGTTGCGGCCGGCCAAATCTTCCTCTATGCGGCGCTGAGGGAGGTTCCACCGCGTGCTAAGATTTTCAGCATCCTGCTCGGGCGGTTGAGATGCACATTGGAAAGACCGGGAGTCAATACTAGCGTGATTTGGGCCCGTGAGCGGAATCTGCACACATTGTTGTGGGCACTGATGGTCGGTGCGGCGGTAGCAGTGCAGTGGGGCGGTTCGCATTGGTGGATTGAACAGATTGCTGAGGTATTGGAAGAGCTAGGGCTCGACCGGGATGCCACTGGGAGAGAGGCGATAAAAGCGGTTTTAAAAGGAGTGGCGTGGACGGATATATTTTTCGAGCCGGTGAGTAGTGATGTATGGAAGGGCGTGGTGGATTTGATTAGACTAAGAGGTGGTGGAACAAGAAATGAGAATCCAGAACAAGGGGGGGAGAGTGAGGAAGATGGAAATGAAGCGGCTACTAGGAGAGGGTTTAGGATTGGCATGACAACACTACTAGCACTGTCCAAAGATACAGGACTACTGGATAACACAAACTTCACTGACGACTAGTGGATTGTAAAAGGCTGATATTTATGATAGGTTAGAGGTCTGAATTCCACCTAGAGTATGAATTTCGCTGGGTATGTTGTTTAGTATTCCGCAGCGATGAGGGGAATTACCAACTGTATAGGATGTTTGACTGTATTCTGCGCAGATCTTTTTTTTACTTGATACTAATCTCACATTATTTAATTAATCCCACCTATAGAGCAAGTTCGTGCAATAAATCTTATGGGAAGAGCTATGTAAGAATCACCTTAGATTACCTAGCTTAATCCTTCCAGGGGTTACTGAACCTGACTATGCTTACGACTGGTTGGATAAAAGTCAGGCGCGAGAAGTTACTCATGAAACCACCACCGTAAAACACATACTTGTCTCAATACCTTGAGGATAACTAGCATATGTGCAAATTTTAACCAATCGTAAAGATTTTTTATGGCGGAGCTGCAGGAATTTCTCGGTGATGCTTCGGGATTGAAGATCAAGATATACCAAGATCGTCGGAGTATCAAAAAGCCGATAAAGTCTTGGCGTTGATAATCTCTCGAGTAAAGCCACTCCACGAAAACTGACGTCGGCCGGTATTCTTTCTAGCAACCATGTCTCTCGTCGACAACTCGCAGATAAAGTCTGCGAGTCTCCATAATCCTCTACCGCTGTCGCTTCATGCCTATGTGTGGCCCTTCCTCGTTATCTGGCCAGCATTCTTTGCCTTCTACCTCTCCCCGGAAAGATACGAGAAGCACATACAGTCGTCGGAATGGACATTTGTGTGGTCAGGAAGCATCTTCTCTATCCAAGCGTTGATCTGGCTTACTACTCATTGGAATGTTAATCTCAAATCACTCTTTACCACAACTAAAGCAAGAGATGTTCGAACGGCCCAGCTCATCAAGGTCATACCTGTGGCGAATGCAGGATCGGCGGAAATCTGTCCTCTCAAGCGTGACAACATAGGCGGAAGGCAGAACATATCCTTTCTTTTCCAGAAACGACGTTTTCTCTACAACTCTGAAAAGAAGACCTTCGCGCCTCTATCGTACGCGCTCGATGCCGAACCGAAACCACTTATTAAGACCTTCCAGCAATCGCGTGGACTTAGCTCCCCTACGGAAATTGAGCGCCTTCAACAACATTATGGCGACAACTCGTTCGATATTCCCGTCCCTACATTCACCGAGCTATTCAAAGAACATGCCGTAGCGCCCTTCTTTGTGTTCCAGATCTTCTGTGTCGGTCTTTGGATGCTGGACGAATACTGGTACTACTCGCTGTTCACTCTCTTTATGCTAGTCGCTTTTGAGAGCACAGTTGTTTGGCAACGGCAGCGAACATTGAATGAATTTCGCGGAATGAGTATCAAGCCATATGATATCTTAGTCTACCGCCAAAACAAATGGCAGGAAATCCAAAGCGACAAGCTTTTGCCAGGAGATGTAGTGTCTGTGGCAAGAACCAAAGAAGATAGCGGCGTGGCATGTGATATGGTACTGATTGAAGGATCGGCAATCGTGAATGAGGCAATGCTTTCAGGAGAGAGTACACCGGTGCTCAAGGACTCTGTTCAACTCCGGCCGGGGGATGCGCAAATTGAACCTGAAGGGCTTGACAAACATGCGTTCCTTTACGGCGGCACTAAGGTCCTTCAAGTCACTCATGGAACATCTAGCGAAGATGGCCTTGACGTTGTTCCTAAATTGGCTTCTGGAGTAACCCCCCCCCCGGACAAAGGTGCTATCGCAATCGTAGTGAAGACAGGCTTCGAGACTAGTCAGGGAAGCCTTGTTCGGACCATGATCTATTCTACTGAGCGCGTTTCAGCGAACAATGTCGAGGCTCTGCTTTTCATCCTCTTCCTATTGATATTTGCCATTGCTGCCTCTTGGTACGTTTGGCAGGAAGGTGTTGCGAGGGATCGCAAGCGCTCGAAACTGTTGCTCGACTGCGTTCTCATCATCACCAGCGTTGTTCCTCCAGAGCTGCCCATGGAACTTAGTCTAGCTGTCAACACCAGTCTTGCCGCCCTAAGCCGATACGCTATCTTTTGCACAGAACCATTCCGTATCCCATTCGCTGGCAGAGTGGACGTTGCTTGCTTCGATAAGACCGGAACATTGACTGGTGAAGATCTCGTGGTGGACGGCATTGCTGGTCTTTCTCTTGGTCAACCGGGAATTCAGACAGGGCCAGACGGTCCTCACACAGGAGTCACCTCAGTCGCTGACGTTGGTACGGAAACTACCCTTGTGTTAGCTACTGCGCACGCTCTGGTCAAATTAGATGAGGGAGAAATTGTCGGAGAACCGATGGAGAAAGCAACTCTGTCTTCGTTGGGTTGGTCCCTAGGCGCCCATGACACGCTCACAAACAAAAATATGCCACCGCAAAAAGGATCTTCATCTGCTACACATGCTGATATTGTACAAATCCGGAGAAGGTTTCAATTCTCTTCCGCCCTCAAAAGGCAGAGCTCCGTTGCTACTGTCGTTGTCACAAACAATAAAACGCATAAGAAAACCAAAAGCACTTTTGTTGGCGTTAAAGGCGCTCCGGAAACAATTCGGAAGATGTTGGTCCACACGCCACCTAAGTACGAGGAGACCTTCAAATATTTCACTAGAAACGGTGGAAGGGTTCTTGCCCTTGCATACAAATATCTTTCTCACGATTCAGAATTCGGCCAGAGCCGCATCAACGATCTCAAACGAGAAGACGTCGAATGCGAGTTGATATTCGCAGGGTTTTTAGTTTTGCAATGCCCCCTGAAAGACGATGCCAAGCAAGCCGTACGCATGCTCAATGAGAGCAGCCATCGTGTCGTAATGATTACTGGCGATAATCCATTAACCGCTGTCCATGTCGCTCGTCAGGTTGAAATTGTTGACCGAGATTGCTTAATTCTAGACGCGCCTGAGAATGATGACTCTGGAGAAAACCTTGTTTGGCGAAGCATCGACGACAAAGTGAGCATACCAATTGATCCCACCCATGTCCTAGACCGCGAAATCTTGGACACAAAGGATATTTGTGTCACCGGATATGCCTTAGCAAAATTCAAAGACCAAAAGGCTTGGAGTCAACTCCTACGGCATGCATGGGTCTACGCGCGTGTTTCCCCTAAACAAAAGGAAGAGATTTTGCTTGGGCTCAAGGACTGCGGTTATACTACTCTCATGTGCGGCGACGGAACAAATGATGTCGGAGCTTTGAAGCAAGCCCATATTGGCGTTGCCCTTCTCAACGGTACGAGAGAGGATTTAGACAAAATTGCAGAGCATTTCAGAACGTCCAAGATGAAGGAAGTCTACGAAAAGCAATGCCAGCTCATGCAACGCTTTAATCAACCGGTCCCTCCAGTTCCGATCATGATCGCGCATATCTACCCTCCTGGTCCGCAAAACCCACACTACGAGAAGGCCATGCTTCGAGAAGCAGAGAAGAAGAACGCCGCCGGTGCCACCGCTAATGGCGTGGCCGCAAAAGAGGCCAATGGAATTTCTATGATCACAACACCTGGAGCAAAGGCGCTTCAGCAGTCTAATCAGCCAAAGGGCCCTCAAAATCCAGCCCAAGGACTAGCGGACAAGCTAACTCAGTCAATGATGGAGCAAGAGCTTGACGATAGCGAACCCCCGACTATTAAACTTGGTGATGCCTCAGTAGCTGCACCCTTCACCAGCAAGCTAGCTAACGTTATTGCAATTCCTAATATCATCCGTCAAGGTCGATGCACACTAGTCGCAACCATCCAAATGTATAAAATTCTGGCCTTAAATTGTCTCATTAGCGCCTATAGCTTGAGTGTTTTGTACCTTGACGGGATTAAGTTTGGTGATGGCCAGGTTACCATCAGCGGCATGATGATGAGTGTTTGCTTTCTTTCTATTTCTCGAGCAAGGGTAAACTCTATTAGCTTTATATTGAATACTGTTTCAATGCTAATTCTCTCCCAGCCTGTCGAGCAACTCTCCAAAGAGCGTCCTCAACACAATATCTTTAACTTTTACATTATTGGCTCTGTCTTGGGCCAATTTGCTATCCATATCGTGACCTTAATCTACATTTCTCAATATGTACAACGCATTGAACCGTAAGATTTTTGTATACTCCCACATTCAGATCTAATACTGACTCCCAATCAGCAAGAAAGACAATATTGACCTCGAAGGCGAATTTGAACCCTCACTTCTTAATAGTGCAATCTATCTCCTTCAACTTATCCAACAGATTTCCACATTCGCCATTAACTATCAGGGCCGTCCCTTCCGAGAGGGCATCCGCGAGAACAAAGGCATGTACTGGGGTCTTGTTCTCGTCTCCGGCGTCGCATTCTCCTGCGCGACAGAATTC
This sequence comes from Glonium stellatum, assembly GCA_001692915.1. Classification (NCBI taxonomy): domain Eukaryota; kingdom Fungi; phylum Ascomycota; class Dothideomycetes; order Gloniales; family Gloniaceae; genus Glonium; species Glonium stellatum. The sequence goes on from KV751101.1 coordinate 11,491, forward strand.
ATTCCCGAAATTAACGAAAGGTTAAAGCTGGTACCATTTAGCACTGAATTTAAGACAACGTTGACGGTCATCATGGTTCTGGATTATGCGGGATGTTGGATTATCGAAAAGGTACTGAAGCAGCTATTTAGCGATTTCAGGCCGAAAGATATCGCCATCCGGAGAAAGGACCAGTTAGAGAGGGAGGAGCAAAGAAAGAGAGAAGAAGTAGAGGAGGCAGAAAGGAAGAAGATTGAGGCAGAGGAGAAGGCAGCGGCGAGTTAGATGTAGATGTGGTCATAGATTCTAGCCGGGTTTGGCATAGTAATTCGGCATTTTTCTCTTCTCTTAGATATCCGTATCTGATGTACCCTGATTGGATGTTAACATGACATTGACTTTCTCCCTATTCACTTCATTCCATTCTACTCCCCTTTATTTTACCACGTTTATACACACCCCCACCTGTGCCTGAAATCAATTCTGGCGACATGAGTATTGACTATTTTTTTCACCTCATCTCTACCTTATCTCAACCACTATCTTCCATGACAGTATTACTCAATTGATATCACACTTCAGCCCTCACGACACCAACTACCTGAGCTTTTATTCCTGCTTTTGGCGAATACGAATCTGCGCCCGCTCGGCTACGTTATTGTTAGCCTTATGAAGTCCCTTCCTTCTGCAAACTGAGTACTGGAGTCATTATCCACCCCACCAACTTTTCCGGTACTGGACCGCCTAGATACTGTATCTCAAGAAAATATCACTCAATTTTAAGGCATTGTAAAGGGTGACTTTTTGTCTGCAAAAACGGGCCTTAACCTTGAGGATTTAGACATATTGTACTAGGGTACCGAATCTCTACCGCTAGAATTGAATTAGTTGGCACGACCACCGTACCCTTTGAAGTCTTCATGTTAACGACAAAACTTGGTGAATGGAGATAGCTGCTCAGTGTCTTAATTCATTACTGCCCTTCCATGGCAAAAGCCAGGTTGGTTTGTGGTGGAACAACTTAGGATTTAGCTCCGTAGGATAAAGGAATGCGTGAGGTTTTCCGGAGCCCGGATGGGAGTTACCGTCGGAGACTGAGGGACGACGATGAAGAAGAAAGGGGCTATCTGGGATACGCTGCCCGGTTCCATAGCCCAAAGTTAAAATTCAGCCTCCGCATACTTGGCAAAGCTCCTTACTCTTATTCTATGGAAAAGCAGAAGACACTGCAAACGAGACTTCAGGACTATATGGTAGAGCGGATGAAGGATCGTCCTGAGTGTCCTAAGGGCACAAAGCGTATTTGCGACTGCAAATTTGGACATCTAAGTCAAGCGTGTATCCGTGCCTGGAAGCAGAGATGCGAGACTAGAAGGATCCATTTTGATCAGGCCTTTTGTTACAGTGCTTCGCTATTAAGGACTTTTGAGGTATATATATGCTACGATTAGCAGGCGCTCCTAAAATAATGTTGCGAAGGCATCATATGGCAGTGATACTGAGTAGGATCACAGGCGGCGGTTTGCTTTTGCATCCCACTTCCGGCGGGAGATGTAATGGGGACAAAATGAATTACAGGATACTGGGGTACTAGGACTCGGAATGAATATATATAGATTTGTTAATAAGTAAGCCAAAATAGCCTAAATTTATATGAAAAAGTATATATAAATTAATATAAGTATTTTGTATACTTTTATATACTTTTATTATTTTTTCATGATTTTTACATACAAGCTTATATTATGGGTTAATTTTTTATGCCCTTTTATATGAATTTAAGCCAGCTTGGCTTGCTTGTTAGCAAGTCTGAATATATGCACTGACGGATACCTTTACATATATTCCCTTTCCAATGTGTTACCTTAGAGCTGAGGCTGAGGCCGAGTACTAGGGATGTGGAATGCACCAAATGTAGGCCTGCTTTTTATGAATATCACTGAAGCTAGGTATAAGTTGTAAAGATCACTCTGGACGGCTTTCCAACAATGTCGAAACTGTTGCTCGCTGAAAGCTAAGCAACGCTCGTACGTTCAAGAATATGCGCGTTTACATAAACATGAGCATATTTAATCGTGCTGGATCTCGGCAGTGGTGTGCCATTGCTATCGACCCATGTAATTCATACCCGTTTCGAATCGGGTTGCTAGGCGAGATGTCCTGCAGGCGGGATGCTTGCAGTGATATGCTAGTGTTTCTTCTCGTACAAGCAAAACACATTCCAACGTGCTATCCTTCCACTCCCTCCACCTTCCTTAAAAACTCTCTCACTCGCCCCACATCAACTCCGTCAGCCGTCTCGCTCTCCACAGCTGCGACTAACCCCCCTACCACTTCATCCACTCGCACCTCCTCAACCCCCGTACAGAGGCTCACCACCTTACGGTACATAGCCTCTAATTCCCCGTCCTTCTGTTTTAGCGCTTTACTCCGCGTCGCCAGACTTGCATTATTCTTGACGTACGCTTCTAACCTACTTCTAAGCACACCCAAGCCAGGTAGATGTGCGAGGTAGGCTTGCTGGGGGCCAGACAAGCTGGTTGTGTCGATCGGTGGTATTGGAGCTTTGAGAAAGTCTGGTGATGAGGATGGCGGTAAATTCAGACTTCTGACCACCTGCCGTACATGCTCGGGCAAGTCGTCAAGCCTAATATTCACGCCCGCACCTTCTTTGTCCGCGTCGCCGACCCTGACCTTCATTGCGCCTTGCAAGCCTGCTGGATCGGCGACGCTAAGGGCCCGCCGCTGAGTGTCGAGCCACCGGCGTAGGTTGAGAATGCGTTGAGTGCGATCGGAGCGAGCACGCATGCGGGTGCGTAGAGCTTCGAGGCGGGCGGATTCAGCTTTTTGTAGGGCGGAGAGTTCGCGAATAGTGGTGTTGATGCGGTCGATTGAGTCTTGTTTTAGGCGTGTCTCTGCGGCATACTGAGAGCTGGCGTTGGAAAGGAAGGAGGTGAAAACTAGAGTAAGAGGTTGATGTTAGGATATTGTTAGAGTTAATAGGCGAAAGAATGGACACTTACGCGGCATCATTTCTCTACTTGTCTCCTCGACTCTGCTTAATGGTGCCTTGCTCTTGCTCGGTGAGCTTATCTGGCTCATTGGCGGCATGTCACTCCGCTCCACTTCCGTTCCAACGCCAAAGTCAATGGGCCTCATCCCTTTGTAGTTCGGTATCGTCGCGTCTGCTTGCACTTCTAATAATTGTTGAATTATACTACGATTGCCGATACGAGCCGCAAGGTTTAATGCTGTATTTCCAGCTTTGTCTCTGGCATTGACCATTTCTTGCATAAATCTCATTAGGCCTATTGGCTTGACATTTCCGCCGTCGAAAGATGCTGTTTGACTGCTCGGCTGACTCATGCTTCGGACAAGATATTCTAGAAGAGCCTCGAGATAATATTTGCTGGATGCCGCTCGACCTTTAATGGCGCAAGTGACCGCGATATGGTGAAGGATTGTTCTGCCTTGGGCATCTCTTAGCTCTATGAGAGGCGCTAAGATCTCAAGGGTCTCTGGAAAGCAGCTGTGATCGAGGCTATTGTTTACTGAAACAGCACTCATTAGAGGGGTTTGTCCAGCGGCGTTCCCTCGAAACATGTTAGCGCCTTTAGAGACTAGCAATCGCATGAGTGAAACTCGAGCCAATGTGGCTGCCCAGTGTAAGGCTGTGTTAGCAGTATTATCAATGGGCATATCGAGGTCTGATCCCGAGAGATGGAGGATTGCTGGGTGATTTGAGAAATCTGTCCGAGATTGATCTGCAAAGAGATCTGTTAAAATAGCTTGTTTCTCTTCTGATAGCTTGTCACTCGGCGGAGGAAGCGGAGGTAATGCTGTTGGAACATCGCCATCGGCGGTCGAGATGTTATGTCCAGCTTGTTGATATACAAATGACTCGTTTGGTTCCGTAGGCGTTCCCTCACGCATCGAAACCTCAGCTCCGTTTGGCTGAGAGAATGATTCTTCCTGACTTGAGGGCCGCATCCGCTTTCGTGGGGGTTCTTGGGATTCTGCGTGTCTATCGATGTGATTATCCACAAACTGCCCTTGAGTTGCGTAAGCGGAGTCACTTATCCCATTTGCACCAAAGCTCCGCTCTGAGGACAGACTAGGTACACTCTGTTGGCTTGCCCTGAAAGATTCTTGACTCCCTATTGGTGGTTGTGATGGTCGGCCGCTGGCGTTTCCAGGTCTTCGTTGGGAGCTCCCGGGTCTTGGTGCAGGGGAGTTCATTCGCGCCACCTTATTCATTGCAGCAAGCGCGCTTGATGCCGTCGAAGAGATGTTAGAGAAAAATGTACCGCCAACGTTTTGGCTATTAGTACGACCGTCCATACTTGCCGTATAGAACCTTTTCCGGTTTGCAGCCATAGCTTGCTCTTTGGTAGGAGTGTCGATTCCTTGGCCGGCACTTCCATCAGCGCTCATGTCGTAGTCCAGCAGAGGCCTCAGAATATCCTCGACGCCGTACTGCCGACAGAATTCCCTTCCCCGACGATAATTAATCCATGTTCCCTGGTATTTTCCATAACCACCTTGAACCTTCTCGTGTTCTCCGGTCAAAATCTCCTTCTCCAAAACCTTTGTGCGCTTGCCTTTGTCCACGCCGGCGACTTTGAGGATCTGTGTCGCGTTTAACCATGAGTCTGAGCGTCTTCTCATAACGGCGACACGGTTCACTTCCATTTCATAGACTGATACGCCCGAGTAAACGGCCTTGGCAGCGGGAGTGTTAGCAAAAATGTGGGAGTTATGGAGGATTAGGCCGTGCGCGCAGCATACCGTATATATCTGCGGCTTCTCCATTTGATGCTGAGAGAAACCATTGGCATCAGAGAAACTCCTATATCCCGAGGACTGCACAACCATGCTATGGGGCGAGTTGTTGTACATGATGGGTTGCGAAGGAGCGGCTGGGGGAAAGGATGATGTCAAAGACGAACGCGCGACTTGCATAGTGCTGAGCGACAAGAGAGAGGTAGAGGGGCAGATGCTGCGGGGTTTGGTGGTCAAACTGCAGTGAACATGACGGACCCGCGAGGGGCGAGGGCAGTGAACGGGGGAGGGAATGTGACTAGGCCTTGGCGCTACCGCAAATTCCACCGGTATGATCACTATAGCAGTCTCAGTGAGGGGAGACGTGCTAGGAGGGAGTGTTGCACGATCGCGACGATGGCGGACAGCCGTGGTCGGTTTGGCAGGTCGTGATGGAGCGCCGGGGCGGTCGACTCAGCGCGTTTTCTTGGTGGAGGTGCGCGCGTCGCCTGCGCTCGACTGCTGCTTTGAGCTAGCCTCCACCCTACACCAATTAAACGCCATTTCTACCCAGCACGTTGTCAATATTCTCTTCACTATACACCCACATATCCTCTCCCCCGACGCTCCTGTTGTTGTCCTAATTACATTTCGCCGTGATTGGCGTCATGTTATATAGACCAGCTGCTCCGGTCGTACAACATCCAACCTCTCCACTAATCCATCTATTTCGCGCCCTTCTCAGGGAGACGACTTACCTTCCCGACGCAGATGCACGTCTCTTCTGCCGGCAACAAATCATCACTCGCTTCAAAGCGTACCAGCCAGACACAAAATCTCTTCCGGTATGGCAGACAGGCCTCACACCATACAAACGGCGCTGGCCAGATACAATAAAACGGCGAGCTGCAAAAAAGCAGAAAGAGGCCCGTAAGGCTCTCACGTTTTTACGCCGAGCTAACAATGGTGACATGAGCTGTCTTGAGCGAGTGCTTCTCCATACGTATGGTCGGATTGGTAGAAGAAGACATAAACTTTTAGAACGTCTGTTGGAGCCTGAGGTTGCGGCCGATTCTATGACGGTTGAAGCCATGTTAAAAGCCAATGCCGCTTCACTTAAACCACCTTTGCAACAGATTTACCACAGTGGTAGAGGTGCCCTAAGATACTTCGCTGCCCCTCGGAGAACGTCCGAAACCGAGGTCGAATACGAAATATCTGACAAATACCCCAAATTAAAGGCCGTTATCAAAAGCCAGCAATCAACCACTGCTCATAACCCCGTGCGATCTGTACTCAAAGCTAGCAAAGTTGTGGCGCCATCTAAGAACATTTGGGGTAGACCAATGCCAATTAAAAGAGCCCGGAACATCGTTAGTCGATGGTATAAGTCTACGGTGGAGAAAATTTTGCCGCCTTTGCCGGACTACGAATGGGACCGACTATGCGGGCTTGCTGCTGGAGACATTAAATGGGAAGGCTTGATCCCAAGACGACCAGTTGGGATCGACCGCTCCCAGACCCACAAATTTGGGGATTCGTATCTTACTCTACTGGCGAGCGCTGTTCCCTCTCCAGCAACAAGCGACACTCTCAATGCGACGTCTCGGGATACAATACTGCAAACATCCAAGATGAAAATCTTGAGAGATGGGCTAACACTACGAACTCCGAGCTTCGCCGACGTACCACGCGGAAAAGATCGACCACACAATATCACACCGCGATTTATGAGAAGGCTGTACGCAAAAGTCTCAGCTCAATGTTGTAAATTGACATGTGACCCAATCCGGCAAACTTGGCAGGTAGAATGGGGCTCCTTTATGAAGCTAAATCCCAGGCCGCTTTCTTATCCTATCAATAATCAGCTTTTCGAAGGCGTTAATGGTGAAGGAAAACGTCTCAAGCCCAGCGCTGCATCTTGAATGGCTCGACCCTTCTACATCTAGAAAAGGGTAAGATAATGCCATAAAACAGCTGAATAGAGTAGGCAGTCCAAAAGCCGAATGACTGGATTCCTCATACTGAGATGTCTTCTCCGCGGCAATAACCAGTCGCCTAACGGGGCTCTAATGATTCGATAGCGATTTACCCGTTAGAGTGTGGAAGGCGCCTTGAAGAGCATGCAGGTAAGATTAAAAGCTTCGAAGTGAAAAGAGCCTCTGCCAAACATCTACTGAGTAGGAACTCATACCTTCTTATCCAAATCTAGTTTTTGGTGCTCGATGCGTTTTTTAACGCTTCAGTTGTCACGATTCCAGATCCAAAACTACCCTAGATGGTATTGGGTGTCTTAAAAGGCTTCTAGAGGTGTCATTTTGATATGAATGCCCCATAGACACGCTGAACCAACAGAAACGGCAAGCATTTGCATTTTTCCGTGCCTATTAAATCATTTTATCCAATCGGCATCTTCCGGCGGTGAGTAACTCAAATCTGTCATCCTTCATATTTTCAACCAAAGGGCGCGTTTTGCCATCTTCATGAATACAAAGGCGACCAACTTTACATTGCTCGGATCACTCTTCCCATTCGCTATCCTAGTTAAGATGGCTTCCGAATACACCATTCATCTTGCAACACGCGAAGGTTCTTAACCTCATTTGCCTCGATTGCACTATTACTGTGCTGATCCACATCCATTTCAGATGTCCCAATCATACTTTCACTCATCCATGAACTGGCTGCATACGAAAACGCTAGTTCTTCAGTTATAGCTACCGAAGAATCTCTCGCTCAGACCCTCTCCTTCGCACCAAGCCCAAACGACCCACCCTCACTCCCAACTCAATCCTTGGGCTACGCGAAGACACTTCTCCTAACAACTCCGGAGGGTGAAGTTGCAGGAATGGCGCTCTATTTCCACAACTACAGCACCTGGCGTGCTGCGCCCGGCATCTACTTAGAAGACTTATTCGTGCAGCCAAAGTACCGTAAGCGAGGATATGGCAAGGCGCTAATACGGGAGCTGGCAAAGGAGGTTGTTAGGATTAATGGCGGTCGATTGGAGTGGTCATGCCTAAACTGGAATAAGCCAAGTTTGGAATTCTATGAAGCACTAGGAGCGAGGAGAATGACTGAATGGGTGGGGCTGAGAGTCGATGGTGACGCACTAAGTGCATTAGCAGAGAACAAAGAGGAAAGCAAATAGACAGAGAATAAATTAGAACTCGCTTGAGGATACTGATACCAATGGATAACCCAATCACTACATTAAGTCCCATGACATTATGCTCTCTCCATACTTCTCACATTGCTGCCAAATTTTCGATACCAAATCTCTTTAACTAGAGAAGTTATTCCACCTAGCCCCCTCGGACTAGGCTGTTTAACTTAATTTTTGAACGTAAACAGGCATTTTTTATTATCATTAGCTTCCGCGCTTTTTCACATGAGACTGTTTCGCTCGTTTACTATATTTCATATAGTGCCAAGAAATTCAAACGTAGATATATCCCCTAATTTACAATGACGTTAGTGTATCCTCCAATACTTGCGCCCCCAATGTTCACTACTCTCCATTGTCAAATTCTTAGGATAAGCACACCACCATCTATCGCATTAATTCTGTCATCTATATTTAGCTCCGATGATCTGCATCAATATCTCTCATTAATGGATCCCCGCCGAGGGGACCTTCTTGTCTCTCGTGTCGCCTGCAGCAGCTTAGCAACCGTCACGCCCACTGTTTGCGCCAGTGCCCCGCTCAAGAACGTCATTTTTGAGTATCGTGACGCGGCCTCAAGCTATCGTTTCGCTACTGGAAGACGTGGTAGAGCGGTCCAGGGGAAGTATTACGTGTGACCTTAGTAAAAGAGATCTTCTGGCATGTTCAGCGCCTTGCATTGCTCCTCCCTCTCGGCCTTCTGACTTCGCTATCCTTTGTGGTTTGGATGAACGTTTGCTAATGCTAGGCTATAAGGTGGCGTTGGATAGGTCGAATAATCAATTCTTTTGGATAGATATTCAACCGCAGCACGCTTCCTGAACGCTTTTTATGAAAAAGAATGGGTATGACTAAGGCTGAAGCGAGACGTGATAGGTTTCCAGGATGCATCCCACTGGGAGTGCTGGCGCTCATAGAGTATGGCGAGAGTTTTAGAATGAGTGTGTTTAACGTAACTTGAGTGGAGATTTTACTTCGCGAAGATGTATGTTAAAGGCAGGGTGCGTGAAAGATGATGCGAGACGGAAACGAGGGCCGAGGTGGAGACAGATGCTCGGAAAAGCATGCGGTCCTAATCTTTGTAGGTGCTGAAAACAAAGGATATATTTAAGTTGAAAGTTGTATATGAGCTACTAACGCCCTGTTGATACAGCTTCTCATCCTTAAAGTTAGGTAGAAGGCATCTCAACCAATACGGTAGTTATACTCTTTGATTCTGAGACATTGAGGCATAACTGCACATATGGAGGCTGTTGACTACAAAAATCCCTTCTTAGAGGGCATCCTAAAGAACATCTTCATCTTGATGACTTTTGCTAAGAACTTCTAAGAACATTTTGCGCCGTCTGAGCCCTCACTTTTTTATTGCCTTAGCTATCTTCTCCGACGGTAACCTCCTAGTAGGGTTGGGCTGGAGATACTGCTAAAACCCTAAGGCAAGCCTGGTTAGACTAGCAATAAAATTTGTTCCTCTCTATGTCTGGTCCTCTAGAATGCTCTGGACCGTAACCTCTGACATGATGTGTTGACCGAATACTGCTGGCGTCGGGCTATATCTGGTAGTGGGAAGTTAAAGTATTGCTTACGCTTAAAATTCCCGCTGAAGTCCGCAGAATCGACGGGGATAAGACATAGTAAGACCCTAGCAATCGCTTAGGTCTAGGCGATCTTCAACAAGTGGTGTGATTGTAAGCATCTGGCCTATACACACTTTTTATGATATAAACAGTTCAATATTATTGATCCTAGAGAGTTTGGGGCAAACGTTAACATGCAGATCAGGGGAGATGAAACCCTAAACTTAAAGTTCTGGTCATTTTCAGCAACACCTAGGACAATTAAGGACGTAGTAAATAAGGTCAGTTGGATGATTCATGAGAGTGATGCCAGTCACAGTCAAAGACCTCGAAGGAATGGAGCCGATCATGCCTTGAACTGTATTCCAGTGCATTCTTAACCGTTTATCTTGTTCTAGACTCAAGACTCACTCATCCGCACATCAAAAAAAGGTGTCCCGGCCAAGAGAAGTACGTCGATTACTAACAGCTTTACGACATCAAATCCTTAAGGGTTTTTAAACCCATAACCCGTGGAAGAGTCATAAACTCACAGCCCTTCGAAGGGCCGTATTCATTCAATCATCAATCTTATATGAACGTGTTACGAGTCTGCCTTCGGCGTCGCCTCAGGCTCCTTTGGTATTTCTTCTGCCTTCTCTGATACCTTTTCGTTTTCTACATCTATTGATTCCTGCTGCGCAGGCTTCTTCTCTTCCGCCGTGTCGTTAGTAATCTTCAACTTTTTCGCCTCGGGTTGTCCCTCCTCCGTTGGTTCAGCTGTAGGCGCATCGGGGAGCTGAGATGCAAGTTCGGATTCTTCGGTTTGTTCCTCTCCTTCTGCTTTCTCGGGCTCTTTAATGGGTGGGAAAAATCGCCTGCAACACAATCTAGTTAGCTGATATCTAACACGAGAGCATTGCGGGTAGGAAAGGTGGAAAGAGAAGGGCTGGTCGCAAGATACTTACGGAAGCCACCGATAATAAGCCACCTCGTCTTTCAACATGAAGTTGCAGAAAATAATCCTCTCAAGGCTATCCCCATTACCCTCTTCCAAAAATTTCCTCACTGTGCTCACCGCGCAATGTGCTGCCGCTTCACTCGGATACCCATAAATACCTGTACTTAGCGCGCTGAATGCAATACTCTTAAGCCCATTCTCTACAGCGAGTTCCAAGCTGCGCCTATAACACCCTGCGAGCAGCTGCTCGGCTAATCCATCCTTTTTTGTAGCCCAGTATACAGGTCCCACGGCGTGGATCACCTTTTTGGCAGGCAGTCGATAGCCTTCCGTGATCTTAGCATAGCCGGTGGGACACCCTTCAAGTTTTTCACATTCATCAAAGAGCTCGGAGCCCGCAGCCTTGTGAATGGCGCCATCCACCCCTCCCCCTCCTAGTAACGACTCGTTGGCCGCGTTGACGATGCTATCGACAGCGAGGAGGGTAATGTCGTGACGTATTACGGAGACCTTGTCATTGAAAATGCTAGAGGGTTCGGGGAGAGTAGATGGGTCGGTTTTCTCATCTGTGTGGAGGCGGTTAAGCTTGTAGAGAAGGCTCAAGGTAGGGATTTCAGAGAGGGGAAGTGGTTCCGTAGCCATCCTACGGCGAAATGAACGTTGATGCTGGTGGATACAAAGAATTGGGGGTCGAAGGAAATGTATGGAGTTCAGTGATATAGCACAAAATGCCCGCAACATAGAAGATGGATGCGGGAGCAAGGAATGTCGAATGCAGCGATAATGTTCGAGACCACGGGTGAGACTGGGTCGCAGCTCGCTAAAGGAGCTTGGGCCACCTATGAGGCGTTTGCTTGGCACGCGTGGCACGGCGCGATGGTTCTGGCTTGGCTTCCAGCTCCTTGGCTCTTCTCCACAATCCGTTGGGCTCGCCTTGTTCTCAGCTGTGGTCTAAGGGCTTAACCGGATGCGACAAATTGCTTGTGGAGACGGCTCCAATCCATAGCACTGCAGCATAAGCTCCCTCCGTGCCTCTCTACGGTAAGTAAGAGCGTGCTTGCTTTATGGCCCGCCGGCAATGGTCATCCCGTGTCATCACAAGCGCCTCCCCCGCAGTCCATAAGCGCTATGAGGTAGCTCGTTCCCTCGCCCGTCCCTCGGTACGTCAGCTACATGTGGTAGCTTTTACTAAGTTAGTCGATAGTTGTGGATCTGCATCCTTCTCGGCCACTCGGTCCACGCAGCTGCTTAACAGCCGAAGTCTCATTAAGCTTGAGACTATTTCAGCCGAGTCCCTTTTTTTTCTTGAAGGGTTGTATAATCCTGTATAGCCTTGCATAGATCTCTGTGTAGCTAGCTAGTCTTTCTTTTCAATCATGCCTTTTCTTGCTCAGGAGCGTCTTGATATTCCTACTAAGGACATCTTGTCCTGGGCTTTTGACAATCCACTTTACGACCTTGACAAACCGGTAAGCAATAGCACAACCTAGCCTACTGATGATGTTGACATCTTCAGGTCTATCTCGATGCGGTAAAACCTGAGCGATCAATTTCTGGTAAGGAAATACGGAGTCTTATCCGTAAACTTGTGGCTGGCCTGCGTAATGCAGGCCTTAAGCCGGGAGACTGCGTCGTTCTGGCATCTTTTAACGATGTAAGGACATAAGTGGCACAACCCTCCCAAAACTGTGCTAACGATAGTAGTTGTACTATCCAATCCTTGTTCTTGGAATTATAGCTGCCGGTGGTATATTTACAGGCACGAATCCAAGCTACACCTCTCATGAACTGGGCCACCACGTCAAAACTGCAAAGGGTAAATTCATTATATCTGAGCCCGAATTATTGAAGGCCATCATTGAGGCAGATCATGCTGTGCCAAAGTCAAACATTTTTATTTTTGATACGCTCAATCAACCCATACCGGATGGGTGCAAATCATGGAAAAGCCTTTTGGAGCACGGAGAAGAAGACTGGTAAGCGTGCAAGATACTGGTGTCAATCCACCGGAAGCATTGTGCTCACAAACTCATAAAATAGGGTTAGATTTAATGACCTCAATACAGCCAAAAACACACTTGCCATGCTATTGTTCTCAAGTGGGACAACAGGGCTTCCAAAAGCCGTTATGCTCTCGCATTACAACCTAGTAGCGCAACATACTACGCTCCGTGAATACAAGCCACGGCCGTACCCCGTACGTCTTGATCTACTCCGAAAAGGAGTCCTTTGCTTACTTTGGCTGTAGTCTAGTCGCCTACTCGCTCTCCCACTATTTCACGCCGCCACAACTCCAATTGGTTGTATTACACCTCCTCGCTCTGGAGATCTTACCTATATTCTACGTCGCTTTGAGCTGGAGCCTTTCCTCATGTACATTGAAAAATATCAGATCACGGAGGTCGGCATGGTGCCTCCTATCTGTATCGGTATCATCATGTCTCCGCTCTCTAAGAAATACTCCCTCAAGTCCGTCAAATCAGCTGCTTGCGGTGCCGCCCCTCTCAATAAAGGCCCGCAGGCTCGGTTCAAGGCCTTATTGTCGCCAGACGCGCCATTCACGCAAGTTTGGGGCATGACAGAGACTTCGTGTGTTGCAACGATGTTCTACTATCCGGAGCACGATGTCACAGGAAGTGTAGGGCGAATGATGCCGAACCTTGATTGTAAGCTAGTGGATGATAATGGTAATGACATCTCCGCTTATGATACGCGTGGAGAGCTTTGTGTAAGAGGCCCAACGATCGTTAGTGGGTATTTTGAGAACCCGGAAGCGAACGCTAGGGATTGGGATAGTGATGGGTACTTCCATACAGGCGATATTGCGTATTGTGATGGTAAGAGCAAGCTATGGTACATTGTTGATCGTAGGAAGGTAAGAAATTCTCCCAATCCGATTCTTCGTTTCTTTGGGGACGACAGTCTATTAGGATTTCTATGTGCTATCATCACTAACTATCAGCTTTATCTTTCAGGAACTTATCAAAGTCCGGGGCTTCCAAGTGGCGCCTCCTGAGATTGAAGCGGTATTGCTCTCCCACCCCTCCATCATTGATGCAGCAGTCATTGGCGTGAGAATGCCAGACATTTCCGGTGAGCTTACCGAATTGCCTCGCGCCTATGTTGTGCAAAGACCAGGCACACCAAAGCTCAGCGAACAAGAAGTCATCAACCATGCCGCAGTAAAACTAGCAAAGTATAAGCGGCTTGATGGTGGCGTCAAATTCGTAGACATGGTCCCAGGCATACCGAAAACTGCGAGCGGCAAGATTCTGAAGAGGACCCTCAGAGAGTGGGCGGCGAAGGAGATAGGTGCGAAGTTATAGACGGGTACATGGTATAAAGAGTGGTTGTATGAACAATGCTCATATCAGTAATATCTACGCCCATATCCGGGCTTTCATGTATTAGAATTGTCGTCCTGTTCATCCGATTTTTGGAGGGGCTTTGGGGTTGTTACTTCGACGTGACCCCCTCGAAGGCTTTGCCTGACTTTATTTCCCTCAACGGAGATAGATCACCTCGTATTTTGGTCCTATAGCTGTGTTGCCAAATCATAATGGCCACGCCGCTCCTGTTCAGTACACGTTACAACCACCGTCATCAGGAGCCTGGGGATCAACTACATCCATTTCAGCAAACCAACAGGCGGACCATCAACTCTGTCAAAGTATATAGTAAGATATTTAAAAGCGCTATTCAAGGTTTTGATGTAGTCCTTCGTTGTTTTAATGACTGTACGAAGCTCTACTTAGAGGCATCTACGGAGCTCCAAGACTCTACTAACACGCAGCGCTGATGTACTAGGAAGCCTCTACAAACAGCCCAACCGCTCTACGGCTGCCTGCACGAACGTCAACAAAAAGGGGGGTTAGGGGGTCTCCACCTTGGAGCTCTACGTACGGCTCTACATTGGGCTCTACATAAGGGTCCACATAAAGGGCTATATATAAATCTGCACAAAATACACCTTTATTTGATCCCATCTTAAGGGAAAAGGCAGGCCATGCTTTTATAATATCCAATCTATTCACCACATGCTAACAATTGTTATCCCTACACTTTCGAAGACCAATAACGCTACTTTGTGGCGGTAAATATTAGCTTTATAATTAAGTGATGACGGTTGTTATTTTGTTTGTATTAGCTTTGATAATCTTGCTAGATATCAAGCTCTTGTTCATGTTTCATTTGTTCGTTCCAATCAAGCTTTAGAGTTGAGATCTTCCAGTTAAAAATTTCTACCTGGCAAATGCCTAAGTTGGAGTTCTAAGCTTCTACAGCTTACTTGGGTAGTTCAGTTTTAGCCAGGGTTCCACCCTGAGCGAGGTCAGTGATGTATATTTTCAGCGTGATACGAAAATGGTGGATATTAGATTCGAGATTCTGGCTTAAATAGCGGCTAGTATTACAGTAAAATGCACGCAATTTAACTCATGGTTTATCAAACGCAAAACCTGGCCCCGGTTAATGCAATGGCCTCTTGGTATACTCTATCCCAACGCCATGAAGCGCCAAATGCAAAATAGTAACACGAACAGCCATCAAGCTTAGCTGCTAAATCATTGCACATGCGACTCGCCTTCTCTCTTCATCCTCCTCTCTGTCTCGATTACATCTCTCATTTCATCTAGCGTGACCTGGTTGAACTGCTCCACGCCATCGAGATAGACGTGATGACCAGCTCTATGTATCACCACCACCTTTGCGGAGCCATTATCCCTTCTCCGCTCCTCTTCGGTCGCATCAGCCAGGATTCTTGCCTTCTCCTGGTTGATCTTCTCCTCAGCAGCATAGCCGCCCGCAATATCCATCCAGTCATGCTCGCCATACATGAGGACCACGGGGACGCCAGATTCGCGGACGCGAGGAACAGGAGGATCTTCAACCGAGGGTGCTGTGGACGGCGCTGGCGAGCTCTTTGATGAGGTCTTGGAGCACTTCGAGGACGATTCTTTCGGCATGTCCGCGTCTACGGTGGGACTCGAGTGCGGTCCGATGTACTGTCGTCCGACACCCTGGATGCGTCTGATAAGGGGACTTCTTGCGAAGGCGCCAGGGGCGAGGATATATGATAGGGCGTATTCCCCTGATCCTCGCTGGCGGAAAAGGGAATAGCTGTAGTCGTGCAGCGCTTGTGCTTCTTCTGATGGAAGATGTGAGAAGCGGCGGGATGTCCATCCAGAGACGAGACGAGGGCCGAGTGGTCCGCTCCAGCGGACTAGGGAGAACGGGCTGATATTTGCATCCCAGAGGTATGTTAGCCACTTTGGAAGAGGCCGGCGGGGTGCACTAGAATTTGTAGGAGTTGATGTGCCGGAAGAAGAGCCACCGGCTTTAGATCGAGCATTGAGGAAATTGTTGTTGTCGCCAGTCGCTGGGAGATCAGGATTTGAGGAATTCATGGCGATAGCTTGATCTTGAGTGAACTCATTTGCTAGCGTCGAATCTTCGGGCTCTGGCATCTCGGCGCTCACAGCGTAAGGATCCTCAGGGATACCCACAGGAGAAGCTAGAATTAGTTTGTTGAGGTGCCCCGGGTACTTTAGGGCGTATGCAACCGCCATATACCCACCTAGACTATGTCCAAGGAGCGTAAAACGGTCAATCTTCTTCTTGATCCGCCATTCTTCCAATGCATCAACAAACCAGTTTTCTGCTTCCCTGATCTTCTCTTCGCGGTCTCTGGCTTGTATTTTAAAAGGCGGTCGAGTACTCCGTCCCATACCCAGCATATCTAGCGCATATAGTTTCCAACCGGAAGCTCGGCTGAGGCCTTCAAAGTTCTTGTAGAAGAATCCCAGGCCGGCGCCGTAGCCATGAAGCATGACCAAATTTTGCTCAACTTCCTCGCCCACCCTTTCGACTGAGAACTCATTCAGCGCGCGGTTTTTCCCACTTAATTCCACCATCTGGGAATTCCATCGTCGCGGGCCATAGGGATCTGTGACGGCTGTTGTAGTGACGGGCAACGCAGCGTGTTCAGATTGGTCTGCTAAGTCTGTGGATGAATTTGTTGCAGAGACAGGCGCAGAACCAGTTTTAGTGTGTGTAGGAGGTTTTTGAAGGTGAGGAATAAATGACAAAACCCTATGTTCGGTCATTGCCGGCGACAGACCAGCCCACTAAATGTAGTCAGCCTTTGAGCGCATGTCGTTTTCTGCGCGTATGACATACCCATTGATTAAAACCTTCCTTCGCTCCTAGAGGGAACATTCGCGCAAACCTTCCTGCCTGCGCAGCCTCGGACTCTCCCTGCTGCTTTGCCCGCTGAGAGGCCAAGGGGCTCTGTTGGGAGCGCGACCGAACATCGTCGCCACTGTTTGTAGAAGTCGCCATTGAGGAATACGAAGACTGGCTTCGTAGGGAGTTTGAGTATATTATGGCAGTGTAAGAGGCACAGACAAGACCTATAGTTTTCGAGATAGTGATTACCGGTCCGTTCAAGGAGCGCTGATGGTTGAGTATAGACCGCAGCAAAAGCAGCGGAGAAAAGGTTGAGGGGTGCAACTTCGGAGGCGCTTAGTGCAGCAGACACTGAGGGTGCCCGCCGCGTCTTAAATGAGGCGGATTAGAGGAGGGAGTGTCGAATGAGGAAGCTGACGGCTGGCTGGACGCGTGGAGTGCAAGAGATGTTTCGACCGTGGCTACCGGAGTTAGGGCTGAAGGCGGCCGTAGCAGCATCTGATGGTGTTTCGCTGCCCGGACCGGAGAGATTTTCTTCGCCGATGTTGCCGCGGACATCATCCTCTACTGTATTCGGCGATTGAGCCACGTTGATTCGTCTTGCTGTGCTTTAACCCAAATGTCCTTCATAAAGTATTTTAGACCCGGTTAGATGCTGTGCACCCAAGCTCCCACTATGCCATGACGCTTTGCAAGAAGGTCCCTGGAGTTTGGTATCATGGTATCGTTGCTTTTGGAAGCCTTGGCCCTCCGACCAATCTCGTCCGAAGTTTCTAGAGGCAAACCATGGCGCTCCAGGCTCCTAAATTTGGATCTCAGGTGCATTCTAAGTGCTGACAGTAGGTCCCTGACAGTAGGTCCCTGACAGTAGGTTCCCCAGAACAACAGCGTCTCGGATATGACATTTGTTCAGGGTCAGGAACGTTGGGGATTTGTCTCTGGTGGTTTGGAAAAAATGCTTTGGCCAACCAGCTCTTTTAGAATTGACCTTTCTCAAAGATGATTCTGCTGCGCACTCTAAACCCTAAAAATAAATGAAACGAAGCTACTCATAAAAATCGAAGGAGTCTCGATTCCCCGCTAATGTGTACTTATGCAGCATAGAAAACTCGGTGAGGTGAGTACGCGGAGACTGATATTTCAAACTAGCCAGCGAATCGTTGCTCTCACCGCGTTTTTGCCGACACCGACATCATAGAGTTCATGAAGCACAACATGCTCACGTACCCGCGATAACCCTCCATGCCAACACCAGGGACATCCAGATGTCCTCTAAGCTTGACCAGATTGTCAAGGGTGCCCCTCCACCAAATGTTACTGCTCCACAAGTCGCCGCGGCGGCAGCTGTGGCATCTCCTTCGGAGAGACTCGCGACCCTAAAGACTCCCAGACCACCCCATCCTCCCGCGGACCCGACCTCACTCTTACCCTCTTCTCCTCCGCAAATATACCTCAACCTTCTCATCCTAGAAGCTTCTCTTCGCTCACAGTACCTTACTCTTCGGGCGCGGAGACGCCAAAATACCTTCGTACTTACACTTCTCTCTCTATGGATACTCTGGTTTTCCTACGCGCTCTTCCTCCGACCTCGAGAGGATGGAAAAGGTGTTGGAGGGTCAGTGTACTGGGTAGTCGATATGACTGAAAAAGTGGCCTTTATGGGTGGAATCGTCACAGTAATATTATTTTGGGCTACTGGGCAGTGGGAACGCGGGGTCCGGTGGCCACGAAGATGGATCGGAGTTGCCAACCGCGGGCTACGAGGCATGAACTGTAAAATTGTCATAATAAAAGGGCCATGGTGGAGAGAAATGTTGTCACATCTTTCATTTTTGATTCCATACCAGTTGTTTTTCTCATCATCAGGATCATCGTATCACTACATCAACCATTCGCAGGAGAGAAGAGAAGCTTTGGCCCACGGACACCCACGGCAGACGCTTTATGAACATGGACACGAGTATGCAGAAGAAGACATTGCATCGGGCGGTGATTACATCAAGCTACTTTTGCTTCCGAAACCCTTCACACCGGATTTTCGGGAGAACTGGGAGCTTTATAGAACGGAATATTGGGAAAAAGAAAACGAACGACGCGCAGAATTGCGCAAGAAAGTTAAACAGCGGCAAAGAGAAATTGCAAAGCAGGAAGGTGGATGGCTATGGTGGACAGGGTGGCGTGGATGGAAACGTGCGCGCGGTTTAGGCAGCGCAGCAGCCGATATAGAGAAGACGCACCATCACAGCCGCAGCCGCAGCCACAGCCTCTCGCAACAGAATTCCCTCAAAGAAAAGAGAAGGCGATCAAGTCTTCTCCAACCCCGTGGACGAGATGGATCACATTCTCGGTCCTCCTCTCGTAGCACTACGCCAACTCCTGAGCTAGACGATCGTTTTGGGAAACAAAATCCGGACGAGAGGCAACGAAGATGGAGCAGTAGCACTACTGGCAGTACAACTGACAAGCGAAGGAAGAAAGGCGCAACCTCAACTGCAGGAATATCGGCCGCTGGGAGGCCGTCTCGACTCGTACCTACTGGATCAAGACCAGCGACGCCAATCGGTAGTGCAGAAATGATGCCGTGGCAGCACAAGCGTGCGAGTACGTTGAGTACTTCGGAAAGCTTTTCAAGTAATGAGGGTGAAATGAATGGGACAGGCAGGGAAGAGAAATTTTTGATTAACGCACCATCTGCATGAATGTACATACGAGTCATAAGAACAGCACGCGATCATGTTGTATACCTGGAATCTATTCTTCTTCGAGACTCTTAGAGAGCTACCTTAAGCACTAGTTCAATTTAGCAATGATATGTACGAGTGTTTCTAACTTTGGGTATGGTAAACATCTAATATCTTTCTATGTTTTATCAATTAATTCTAGGGTATTTCTCCTAGGTATTGTTTAAAATTACTATAATAATGTTTCGGTCTTTGTTTTTATTTTTTAAACACAAAGAAGTCGATTTTCTTATTCCTAATGTGACATGGTTGCAATTCCGGACTTTGTTCCAACACACCACACCCTATAATAACGACAACGCTCTTTGTTCGGAATCACCCACACCGCAATAAAAGCCACAAGAATATCATTCACCCATTCTTGAAGTGAACCTGCGCCTGCGCCTCATACATTTCATCATCGAACACCAACGTTTTTCGATTAGGTTTTGCTTCTCATACTTAACCCTCCATTTCAAACCTACCACACTAAGACGAACTTCGCAGGTCGGAGTTCTGTCAACTATTCTTACCCTTGAGCTAATGTTTCACAGACCTTCCAAAATGCTGCCATTGGCGGCACAAGCTCACACTCGTCGCTCCGAATTCCCAGAGACAGACACCCCAACATCTGTACCCTCCATTTCTCTCTCTGATCCAGTAATCCGCGGCCTTGTTATCGCCTCAGTCCTCTTCTTGATCTCGCTGACCGCCCTTCTCGTCTATCTCCTCTGCTTCTACCGCGAACACGGCGAAAGATGCTGGGCTTGCCGGCTTTGCTGCCGAAGCAGGCGAAAAACAAAGAAAGGACTTCGGCCGTTTCACCTGGGGAATCCAGACTACGCGCTGAACGCTGACGCAAGGCATTCGAGGATTATAGCCGGGATGGCGCCAGAGAGCAGAGGCGTCAATCTGGGAATATCCGGGGTGTCAAGGCTCGAGACTAGGGTAGTAAGACCTCAGCAGTATTTCGAGGATGATGGGATATTTGTCGTGGGGGATGATGACCAGCACGAGTTGGAAAATATGTCGCCGAAAAGAAGAGCGGCTCCGAGGGCGGCGTGGCCAGATATGCCGTCACGTCCGAACGAGACTAAAGCGAGTCGCCGGAGGAGCAGTCTCTCTGAATTTTCGTTTGGATTTACGAGAAACAGTACGAAGATGGCGCGTTTAGGAAGTGCTTGAAGTGGAGGCTAGAACGGATTTATGAACTACTGCTCATTTTTCAGTCATTGATTTCCGGGAATTCAGGTATGTATTAGGCTTTTGCTCACTTACCTACAAATGCAGAGGTTCGGGATTCTGATTTCTAGAGTTCAAACTTTGAAAGAAGGTGTGTAGTAGAAAGTTTTTGGTGAAACTATTGAGTTTTGGTATTAGGTGAGTATAATAATAGCTGATAATCGTCCAGTTACTGAAACGAAAGGCCTACGAATATGTGCTAGACTTCTTCGTTCTAGGGCTAAAAATTTACAATTTTCGACTAGCGTACGTCCAAACACACGAAGCAGCATTTTCCATGCGGCCTGTCCACGCATGTCGTGCTACACGATACGACACATTCAGTTCTCTCTATATCATTGTTGTATATCCCCTTTGCTCAGTGTCAAGTTTATTCCCTGAGGTCTGCACTGGCGGAATTTTTCAAATCCTACCTACCCCGACTAGATATATCGTCCTAGGTAAAAAATTCAAATTAGTCCCACCAGCGGCAGCTCCAACCAATTCTTCACTACAGTTAGCCAAGGAATCAAACACTCGCCGTAGCGAGTAGCACTATTTCCCATGTTTACTAGCAGCACAGACCAGCCTAATACCCAATACCCAGTATCAGTCATTCATGGCTTTAATCTTGGTGTAAATAATACTAGGCCCTTTTTTGACTTAGCGGCTAATCGATTCAATCTTGAATACATCGCCATCCGCTATGGGGCAAAAGGCATTTCAATTACCTCCTCTGTTGTTTGCACTGGTCTGTCATATATGTTACCCGATCGGTTAGCCCCTGAACTGGTATTCGTAAGATGCGCAAAGCAGTGATCTAATTGGACTGGGTTAAAGTTGGAGCTCCAGCGTGGAGCCGAGGCTGCATTGGGCGTGGATCCTGTCGATTTAATTGGTGGATGGAGTGGATTTAAAGCCGTAGAGCTTCTGGAGCTCTAGTTCTATCTCTACTTTTTCTATTATAATACTATACTAACGCCAAGCCCTTCTATATATATAGTATATATATATGCATTGGAGCTTCCTGGAGCTCTTGGAGTCAATCTATTTACTAGCTGGATGGAGTAGAGCCGAGCTCGAATCCACTCCAATCCAGTCCAATTAGATCACTGGCGCAAAGCTTGAGGACAAAAGATGTTGAGATTTTTACGCAAGGCCCGGGGTAGGATTTAGAATAGTCTGCGTTGGCGAATAAAATATGACTATGATGCAGTATTCAAATCTATAAATGCAATTTCTCTACCTGCTATAAGATGGGGTTCTTCTATCTTCATCCAACCAAGCCAGCAGAAGATTTCGTGCTGATCATACCAATGAACCTGTATGAAGAGTTCGGGGGCTACACATGCAATAAGGGAGTTTTATGCTGGCTCTTGCGCAAAGCATGTGGCGTGCGATGTTTTGCCTTTGGGGATGGGGGTGAAACTGTGGAACTTGATCTCGGCAAATAGGCCGGCAAGACTACTACAGGAGACATGGGAACTTAAGCTTTGAGGCCTAAAGGAGGTGAATGGAAAACCCAGGTAAATGGGAAAGATTGGGTAAGGCCTGAATGCTACTTGTCGATTAACACGACATCAATCGACCTTGTTTCATGCTTCCTGTCTAGTATGTCGCATCCACGTCTGAACCACTTGGATCTGCTTTCTAGGACGAATAGATCTTCTCTCCCAACCAGCCACTTGCATTCACACAAGTTTTAATTGTGTCTAACCAATCTTCATTTTTCAGGAATTTATTCAGTAATTTACATTCCATTAGTTTTGATGTAGAAAATATCTATTCAGATCTAGAAGCAAGGATGAGCCAAGCTCTCAACTGTCTATGAGCTGCTCAAACGATCGTTGATTATTGGCTTCGAAATTTACCACTAAAATTATGAGAACATCAACAGTAACAAAAAACTCGACTGAAAAGGCTCCCTTTCATCCCTTAATCTACAATCTCCCTGCCAGGTCTAGCATTATTTGCTCCATACTCCACAAGTCTATTCCGGATCAGATGAACTCGTGGAGGCTAGAGAACAGTACCAAGCTCGATATCCTCCAATCTATTATCATTCATCGTAGTCACAATAGTCCTAGGATCCAATTCAAGTGGCATGTTTGATCCCGAAAATCCTGAAACTCTTGGAGCGTGGCTGGGATATGGTAGTCCCGGAGGTGCCACCGGGTTACTATTCACTAGAGTTAGTTCCGAGGCATTATTCCAATGTGTGCTAGCGATAGGATTTGCCCTAGTTGTCTGGAGTGCGCTCGTCTCGATATCGAGGCCTCCAGGACCCCAGGAATCGTCTTTAGCGCGTTGGCGTGCGTGTTCTGCTCTCCCGCCAGCTATGCAATATACCCTCATGATTGTATAGACGAGGAATGCAACGAACAAGAGTGTTGGCAAGCCAATAACTATTCCTGTGATAATCGCGATATCTCGATCTTGTTCCGGCGGAGAAGGTGTGTTGGCGGATTTGGTTGATGCTGAAGCCGTAGAAAAGGGTGTACTAGACATTTTGTTGTGCGTAACTTGTATGGTTTCGTTGAGAGTTTGCAAATCTTGAAATGCGTTTCAACGGTGCTAGAGTTATGCTTTCTGATGCGGTTCAGGTATGTATGCTGAAAGCTTTTCGTAGAGGATCCTACAGGAGGTGTCAGAAGCGTGCTGGTAAAAGGTAAGCTAGAGGGAAGTTATTGGTGGGAAAGATATAAGATCAAACGTTTTATGAAGTACCTTACCATGAAGTTCAGTAGTGATCTTTCAGAACGTGTCTAAAGTCTTCACTCGATCCATTCACATGCGTTGTAAAGACGTCTTATTCCTTCATGAATCACTTCGATATCGAAAGAACGTTGTGTAAGTTTCTCTCATTTAGATTACAGACGACATGTAAACAATTGGAGTGCTCTTTGCAAGCAATCTGGATGAGATATCACGGCTCCATGAAAAAAATATAGGCTAATCTAGAAATAACAGAAAACCGTTCAATTACCTAAGAATATTATCCAACCACGCAACTCTGAGTTAGCAAAATGTGACTATAGATAGATAGACTTTTTTTACATCTAAGCAAAGTCGAGCTAAGCTAGAGTACGATGTTTATAAAGGAAGATCTGAAGTCTCTCTTAGATGATATTGAGAAAGAAAGGAAGTAAGATTGAGGACGAGGCACTTCTAAGCCATTTATTGCCGGAAATTGCTTTGCATAGCCCAACCATAATCGCAAGTGACGAAACTAATAGGATCTATACTATCTATAGAATTAAGGTAAAAATATTAGAAAATCAGGGATATTCAATTAACGAGAGAGCAAAATGCTAGGTATAATATAAATAACCATAATAATAGAAGCCATAAGACATTACAAAGGAAAGGAAGAGAGTAGCCGACAAGTTAAACATATAGTAGAAAGCTATACGACAAGGTAAAGGAACAAGCAAAAATAATAGTGAGATTTTAGAAGTAGAATGAAAATCAATAAAAACGAGTCAAAAGGCGGAGCAAAACCTAAGCCAAAATCAAAAGAGGAAGTAGCAGCCGTACAGAATTCATAGAGCCTAAGTAGAAATCAAACGTCAAATCCATAAATATCAACTACTTATAGCCCGCCTCAATCAAGTAGACGACCACGTCCCTAATGGCGCTTTTGTTGCTGCCGTGCAACTAGAAAATCAATCTTTCCGACGCTAGAATAGTTTGCTGCTCGCCTTTTGTACAGGAATGGGCGTCCCCCTACACAAAAGCGCCTTTAAAACCACCTTGCATTCTAAGATTAGCCGGTGGATCTATATCCTTCCCCTCAACGGTTCCATCCTAGGCGCGTTATTTGCTGTTGGCTTGTTTGGTTATGAAATAGTGACTTCGGCTATAGGAACCACGAACCATTTAGCATCGCTTGTAGAGTTCGGTTACCCCGGAATAGGAGCATTCCTTAGTCCCAACTCAATATCTATCTCCTTCGGGTGTGCTGGTCCTACAGCCGCAGTCTCTCTTTTTCCGCGGCCTCGCCATAGCCAAAGAGGGGAGCTGGCAGCCCAAATTATAAGCTGCTTCGCTCCTGCTGCGAAACCACAAAGATATGACCAGAAACGCCTTGTTAGAAGGCCTAGCCCTATTAACACGAGAGTACCAACTATGATGATCGGGACAGCTAGGTCGATTATATAATCGGTTGTGTGAGCATAGTTCGATTGCGATGTTGAGGACGCCGCTGCCGTCACTGTTTTTGAGGTCGCTATAGGTGCTACAATAGATGCTGCAATTGGCATTACCATAGCTATTGTAGGTTCGGGAGTGAAGTGAAATGAACTTACTATCTCAGTGGATGTTGTGGGTAACACCCAGGGGTATGATGGGAAAGCCAAAGCTGTAGGTTGTGCGATGTTATTGATCGCCATTATATCTGGCCTTGCTTGGATGTTATTAGTATTTGCGTTCGTTGTTTCTTATGAGTTGAAGGTAGGAACAAACAAGAATCAAGTAATCAGTTCAACTTGAAACTAAAAGTAGGTTTTCAGATGAGGAAAGAGCTGATGCTAAGCCAGGTTGAGAGAAGTCTATCTTTATACACATTTTTGAGCTATTGTTCACCTTCATTACTCTGTGGCATACCCTTACAATGTAAGTTTACAGGGTATGGTGAAATATGTCTAGGATAGGCGTACCTCGGTATCACTATAATTGAAGTTGTCAGTACATAATGCAAATCTAACCTGGCCAATAGGCAAGAGTAGTTTTTTTTTTTTTCAAAAATGTCAACAAAAGCGTCGAACCGTACGCTTGAATAACAATACACAGCTGTAGAATGTGGGTACTGAAGAACGCGGCTTCGGGTAGTGTTGTCAATAATGTTTTTATTCATTGCCT
>KV751103.1:5161-21002 GCA_001692915.1 Glonium stellatum
CTCAGATGAAACGTAATTAGGGCCAGTAACATGTGTCGAGTAGCTGATCCATGGTCGTTTATGATCCTCCGAAAGGTATTGTGGGGGTCCAGTTGTATAGGGAACCAGTTCTTAATTGCTAAACATCTCATTTAGGCTCACAGCCTCTTGATCAATGGTCGCATAAGCTCTTTTCATGAAATCTGAACCAGAATCTTCTAGTTCATCACTTCGTTAAACATATAAAAGCTCAAGCCGGCGCCGCAGAGTTAGCAGACTATTTCAGTTGTAGGAGCTGTTTGCTGCGACAAGATGATTTTCAGGGGCGGGGAGAAAGCGGTCAGATTAAAAGAAGGCAACTAGGCATATCCTACTGTATCATGGCGTGGCACGGATAAGGCCGCCAGGTATGACCATGCTGAGACACCAATGCTATTTCCAACATAGTAGGAGGCAATGCCACATGTTGCGGACGCAGATCGGTGACCGATATCGGTGAGTTTTGCGCATAGATTCCTAAGAGGCTTACTGGCGTTTTCTTGTCTTCTGCAAATCTAATAGACAACGGCTTTTACTATGAAGCGCGCATATGTATAACCCTACACCCTTCTGATTTTTTTTAAATAGGAAGGCCGTGAGGTGATAGAGCTTATGGATGTGATTATTTTACAATGATTAGCGTCTTGATATCTACTGTCAATATAAATATATATGTAATATAAATTAGCAAATTTCAAAGGGGTTTCAATAGGAGCCATTACTAAGTAGTCGAACTGAGATTCTTAAGGTCAGAAAAATAAGGAGCTCTTAATTTTTAGTTCAGAATTCAGTTCCAATCCGAGGCCCCGCACAAGCCCACACGCCCAAGCACTCCCCCAAGCAAACCCCCGAGCCCCCCCCACGAGTGCCCCCACGAGCAACCCTCAAGCAGCAACACGCAGATCTCAGATTCTACTTCTAAACTTTTGTAGGGGGGCGTCTAGCTTGTTCTATCTTTCAAAATTCGCAAGATACACCGAAACCAGACCACATCAGTGTCATACCGCTGAGCTACTGGTCCATTCGTGTTGATCCCAGGCATTCTACCCGCGTCTTCCCCAGGTGATGCTCGCATAAATTTGCGCAGTCCTTGTTATACAAGCCAGTGGACTAAATCTAGTGGCATTTGTCGGAATGGTACAGTAGTGTTCTTGGACGTGGTTATTTTCAAGAAATAGGCTGAAGAGAATCGCGGTTCGCGTAGTTATCGTCGAAGGAATACTATTACAGGCAGTTATGTTGACAAAGTGACGCATCTAACGGGACGAGCTGGAGCGGTGGCCTGGTTTAGAGCAAGCTACTGACTGCGGAGTATGAGTAAAAGGAAGTAACCTCTGGTGTAAAGACTGAAGATGTTCACATACATTTCGTTTAGTTAGGGAAACGCTAAAGCAGTCCTTAGCACACTTCATGAGTCTAGGAAGATAATGAATATCACATTTGCTGCTAGAGGTGGCGTAGGCTTCAGGTATTGGGTTCTGCGAAAAAGGGTAAATGTGAATAGGGGCCAATGAAAAAGAAAGATTACAGTTCCAGGCTTTAAAGAATGACGGAACTATGAGGTTTCTACAGGGTATATGAATAATATGTATCACTGCGCTGTCTCGGGAGTCAAGACACAGTACCGATAGTACGGGTCCGTGTGATAGTTTACGAAGGATTTGGCGAGGGCCGAATCAGCGCGTGCAGCCGAAATTACGTGGAGGAGGGCTGAGATAAGAAATGGGGACGAAAAGATTATGAGATGAAAAATAGGTAATGGACAGAATTTTGAGTTTGTTCAAAATTGATTAGGGGCTGCCTCATGTTCTACCAGCACTCCTTTTTTTTGGGCTGGAAAGGGTCGGGCGGGATGCGGACAGAGTCCAGATCAGGTTCGAACGGAAAAATGGCTAACTAATGAGAGCGGTTTATTTGCAAGATGCGATCAGGCTGGAGCCTTGGGCGAAGCCACGCCATGTGTATTCATATTATTCATGTCACAATGACCTGCTGTTTTTTTTTCTATCAATTTCCAATCTACACGGGCTAACTAGGAGTCTCGTATGGACGCGGAAAGTGTTTTGTAGCCCAGATAAAATGGCAGCACGTGGACAGCCAAGGCCTAAGCATGCGCTTCGACAAAGGGGGCAGTCCCAGAGTACCCAAGATCCCACTGTCTTATCGCCATCAGAGCTTGTGCTACGCACCAGATCTTACATAGGGATACCCCACCAATGCATCGCTTGAGAGCCATAGGGCATATTACGCAATAGTGGCCTGACGCAGGTGGAGATTAGCATCTAGGGCGGCGTGTCTTTACTAGGTATACCGGATCGAGTTGCACACTTTTCATGTCGCGTGTGGAGAGACCTATGCGTTGTAAAACTACGACGTTTAGTGGTTCTTTTAATGTAAGATTGCTTATAAGAATCTTCTAGCATTGTCCATAATTTGATTGGCCACTTTCGACGAGAGACTGCCACGCTAGATTTAGAAAAATTCATATACTAAAGATAGCATTGCTTCGTTTTCATCCTGGGGGCAGTGGAGCGGCTCTTCTCGAAACCAATAGTGACATATTGGTGGACTAAAACTGGCCACGACTTTTCTGGCAAGCCTCACCATCAAGTTAACAGCTGCCAACCGGATCGTTAATCCTCATTTGGTTTCAATGATCAGCCTTACCGCTCTAGAACCTTTGCGCTGCTCGATTCCCGATAGGGACAGGGCTATGTGTCGGTGTGCTCCTGTCTCTGAGAAAGCCTGATGCCGAACATCGCACTCTCCTTTACTGCATGGAGCCAATGGCCGTGCAGGTTGCTGCATTTAATTTGCCGGCCTTAAGAACCCGCTACGATCTGCTCCATAGACCATCCAACACTTAGCCAGACCCTAAAGCTCTTGAATAAGGCACCAGATTCTTCGACAATCTTCCCCGACTCCAGGATCACTTAGCGACGGTGAGCATTCCCTGATTTCTGTGGTCTAGTATAAGCACACGTTTCTAAGGCTGATTTTACGACCCATTAAGCCACAATCTATCCAATTACTACGAGGCCGAGCGCTTCATCACAATGGAAGAAACAGATTGGCGAGTAATTCGTGGCCAGCGTGTAAGGAGGCTCTGATGTCCAGTGAATGTTCTTTTATAGTACTCAGCCTTGTACATTTATATGCTCTTCAACGGCTGCGAAACTCCCTCATTCAACTTCCGCGCTTACATTCTAAAAATATATGCCAACAATTTACGTATGCAACTGACCGTTTCCTTTAGTTTTTCTGCAAAGTAAATTCTATATCATCTTGATTCTTAACGCTCTTTTCTCTTGAGTAAAATATGGAAACTGACTGATCCCTTATTGAAAAGGCATAACACATAGCCGAATGAAATTTAAACTACCTTAGCTTTTCAATATCTTTTGAGTAGACAGTAACAAGAGACACCGTAAAGGCGCATCCTTTCTTGTCGACGGTCTTTCTATTTGCACGGTAATTAAGATTCCCGGGGACTTCATTTTCC
This sequence comes from Glonium stellatum, assembly GCA_001692915.1. Lineage (NCBI taxonomy): Eukaryota > Fungi > Ascomycota > Dothideomycetes > Gloniales > Gloniaceae > Glonium > Glonium stellatum. Next base: position 8,682 of record KV751103.1, read on the forward strand.
AAATATTCCTTTTAAAAAGCATTCAACCAACAATTTTTTAGTCCGTCGTCGTTCGGCAATTACGAAAGGCGTTGGTGTAGCAAGTTCCCCCCCGAATTAGCGTCTTATTACAAATGCCTAAATCTCCAGAAGGCCAGAATAACTAGCGTAACAAGGCCCCCTGAATTGCACTTAAATCTACCATGCAAATAACCAAGACGAAAGGAACACACTCTCAACGTTCGTCTATTCGCTAAACCGCATTGACTGACTACCGGCACCATGTCAATCGACTTATCATTTGCCCTGTTGGCGTTAGTAATAACGGTACTCACCATGCAATACAAAAACTCTTTGGGGTTACTTGCAGTAAAAGCTATTCGGTGGAGATGGAGATGGAGAATGCAAGGTAAGTATTTAAACCTCCGCTCGCTAGAGATGTAATTTCAAGGGCTAGATATTCCGATATACGTTCTGAATTGTAATAGACGTAGAAAGCCTCTAGCTCTAGCTAACGAGCAAATAGATAGCTTAGACATCGAAGCGAACCGGGGAACCGTCCTGGAATCCGAACCCCAGAGCGCACCCCAGCCCTCGCCTCTTTACTTGCAGGTGTCACCTTCACCCTATGATGTTAGCCGTGAGGAGCGGTTTGGTTGGCAGAGAGAATGGGAAATGTCGGCAGAGAGCGTTTGAAATGTGAGGATATTTACGACGAACACAAGATTTTATGGGAATCAAGGGAAGGACGTGTGAGACATTGGAGGTAAAATATGTTTCGTGGAGGATAGTCTTTGAACTGGCGTACTTTGTTCTTTTGTAATGATATTTCATGAGAATGCTGAATGATGAAAGCCTATTTACAAGTATGGCTGTGACTGAGCGAAACTGAGTTTGAATTAAATTAACGTTAGGCGCCACGGCGCTCAGTACGTGGGGTTTTTGCAGATATTAGTGCGCTTTAACGAACACGGCGTGCTCGAGAGCTCAAAAAGATTGGAGCAACTCCGATTGAGCCTTGCTATTTCAGGTAGCTGCAGAAGCTATCCTTAACTAGCGTCAAAAACCCCCTACATCTGCGATACGGGTTTAGGTGAAAGAGATGAACATCCTGAGGAATGTGTCATAGCATACAGTAAATAGCTTTGACTCATGTCATTAACAGCACAGCCACATGTGCGCGAACATATAGGCAGATAAGCACCTGTCCAGCCCCTCAACACTCAGCTCTACAGTACGCCTTGGAGGTCCCAAACAGCTTATCATTGGCAGGAGGTTATGAAATAACCCGAATTCACGCCTGCAATGGAACACTCGAATACCGACAGCAATTTCGATGTTTTAGACGCACTGTCGAATATTGCACTGGACGATTCCTTAACTCTACGAGACAAAAAAGAGATCCAAGCGCAGCAAGAAATCGAAGAGATAATCAAAACAACGCCAAGTGAAGCCGACCAAATCGACGCTATCGCAGCAAAACGAGGGTGGTTCCGACCACAGCCAGAACACTACCCAACCTATGCAACCGTCAAAGCCTATACGGCCGGCTCGCTTGACCTTGCTAGCGCCGTCAATAAGCTAGCAGAGCCTATCGACGAAGCATACAGCACCGCAGGCCACGGCTAGGCAATCCGCCACGCCGAACAGGTCGCAGCGAATCAACGCCAGTTCTACAGCCACGAAAAAGCCAGGGAACGGTGGGGCGACCCGCTCCCCGAGGACGAAATCCCCGTTGAAGACAACTCGCGCCCCTCGACCGGGAACCTGCTTGAGGAGTTGGGGTACACGATCCTGCACGTTGCTAAGCAGACGCCGTGGCGGGATGCGGCCGGCCAAAAGAAGCTCGTGGACCTTGTCCGGGCGCTCAAGGCCCGTCCCGACCCTCCTCCACCCGCCAAAATGACCAAAGCGCTCCGGAACAATTGGAGCTGGTCTGTGTGGAGCGAGCTGAGTATGCTGTCGCCGTCGGCGCGAGAAAGTTGGAATGATCAGCCTGGGTGCGGGGCCGGCTTTTCCGTGCCGGAGATCCACGCATGGGCGAATGTGAATGCGTTTATTGCGCGTATCACTCAAGCGGGCTTGGCTGGCTTCTGGATGTATGCTATTTGGGCTCTTCGCGATGCTCTAGAGGAGGAGCACTTGGACTATGATCTGCGCCATAAGCCAGAGAAAGCGGCGAAGTTGCTTGATGCATTTATCCCCGCTGCTGCTGTCTGGATCATAGTCATGGGTAGAGAGCTATGGGAGAAGGACGAAGATTTGACTCCGAAGAGCAGGAATGAAGGCGATCCTGCTAGGGGAGGGAAGTTGTGGAAGGGGAAGAGCGCCTTTTGCAAGGAGCGATGGGATCTTTGGGCAACCAGGTTTGAGGCTCTTAGTAAGATGGAGGGCTTGATGGCTGAAACAAGAGAAATCGCTGCAGAGGCGTTTGCGAGTATGGAAAAGATCAAAGGGACTGCAATCATAAATCCACCGCTGGTGCTGTTAGGCTGTCCTGGGTACGAATCTTTTGTACGTATTGCACTTCGGATGTTTTCTGTTGTTAGAGCATGCTTCAATATGTTTGTTTATGCATATTTGCATTCTAGAGTGCGGCCAATAAAGCCCCAATGGCCGCAATGTTGCCCCATATCGCATCTTCCGGTCTCGCTGTCCGTGCCGCTGCGGCAGAAGATGTTGATGTTCTCGTATACAACGGACAGGTAAAACACCTTGTTTCGGTATAGCTTACCCCTGGAGGAAGCGTCGTTGTCCCCACTGTCCCATCTGCGGCAGTCGTCACGTTATACACGGCTGTCCCATGATTACACATGGGAGTACTCCATCCCTCGCCGTATTCTCCCTGCAGAAAGATTCCCGGACCACTGCAGCACAGCCCTCCCAACATGTTCCCTGGACAGCCGCTGTAGTATGGATTTTGTGTTACGCATGGTGCAAGGGGAAGAGAGTATACCAGCGTTCCGTTCGGACAGTTGCAGGTCCCATTGCCGGGACAGGAAATGCCGCCACTACAACAGTAGCCTTCTTGAGTCGCATAGACACCGGGGCAAGGCAAGGGAGGTATTATGGTTGGTGTTGGGTTGATATCTGAGAATAGCGACGGCCGGTAAACGCTGGAGGGTGCAGTAGTACAGTAGTCTTGAGCGTAAATGGTAGATGCTAGGAGGAAGAGCGCCAGGAGCACAAAGCTGGCTCCGGCAGCTTTCATTCTGTAGGATATTTCCAACAATTACACAAGAAAGGAACGAATATACGCAGATATTTGCAAACTTAGCAGCTCAAGGCCTAAAATAAAGAGTGTGGAGTGTCAATTGACCATTATCTTGTTGATGCTGGGCCCTCGACGCGGTTGGAAAGGTGGAAATTCGCGATGTCACAAGAACTCGCGCTAATAATAAGTTACTCCGAAACGTTGTCATCCGAAAATCTTTCTGTGACATGAACTCACCCATACTATCACTGACTTTTACTTTTATATAAATGTACAACAGATCCGAATTGAATGTCTACGGAGCTCTTCGAAATAAGAAATCACGAAAAGTAATCACTTAAGGGCTATTCTGATCGCAAGGTTGATTTGGCAGACTTTTCACGGATTGCTTGTAGGAAATTTTTCGTGTCTTTTTCTTTTTCCATTTTGACAGGATAAATACTTTTCCTTGATGAGGCCGTATCTGTTTGTCTCTTGAAAAAAAAAGATCTGATTTCCTTTAGGGCAGCTCCATGGCTATAGGCGTGCATGGGGATCACATCTCTTGTGCAGCATTACTATGATCATAACATTACTATTTAACAAAGTTAATCACCACTTACAAACTTGGGATCTATCCACAACAACACGTCCCCTCTAATGCAAGCGTAGTAACTGCGCGAGAGTAAAGATAGACAAACGCTGACCGCAAAGACGTCTCCGCACGCTGATGTTTCACTTCGAATCGAATATATACGACTTGCTAAATACACACAAAGGGCTTCGCCCATCAGCCTTAAACAAACGCTAGTATCCTCGCAACAGGATTTATCTCGTGCCACCACTCACTCCAAAATCCGTCTCTATTCGCAGGCGTCGGTACACCAAAACAATCGGTCCAATGTTCCGCGTCTCCGTAATCGAACGTCATTGAAGCCCTAGCGCTACTTGCTGTACGATTGATCGGCTCGAAAGTCCCCCAGCTGTCAACGTACGTCAGGATTTCCGGCCGCTTGAGCTGATTGTAATGCGTCGCGACTACGATTGGCGTGAAGATGGCGCCGAAAATGAGGCTGAACACGGCCATCCAGACGGCGAACTTCAGCCGTTTGTTAGACTCGCGCTTTACCGGGTGGAAGAGAGCGGATCGATGCACGCTGACGGTATCAAAGAGCGCGAGAATGATGGTGAGGACGTACACGCCGCCGATGAGGGCAGCTGTTTGTTCGACTTTGACGATCTTGTTTGCCGAATCGTTTCCATCTGTGCCGGGAACCACTGCGCATCCTACTGTGGCCCATTCCCGTGATGCGTTGAGGCAAGACTCGACGAAAACTGGTTGTGCATAATTGTAACCGTCGTCCGGTGGGCAGTTTCCCCCCTCTATAGCGAATTGGCCATACGACCCGTCCATCGCTAAGATTAATGCCGCGTAAACCAGTATCTGGCAGAGTACGAGGATGAAGTTGCAGATAAGAGGAATGCTCCGACTGCCAATGTACGTTTGGATGGAGCCGAGGAGGAGGAGCAGGCTGGAAGGCGGAGGGTGGTTCCTACCGGTATCAAGGGATGCTTTGAGAGCAATAATGAAAGCGACAACAGCACGGATACAGTTCCATGCGAAGCAAGCAGTGGTCCTTATTATAGCGAAGCGGGTTGGTTCGACGTCTTTCCAGGAGGCGAAAGCAGAGCGGACGCCTATAACGCCAAGAGCAAGAGAGAGAAGCATCGAGAGAAGTAGCCATGGCCAAGGAGTAGGTAATCGACCTGGAGGGTAGTAGAGATTGAGGCCAGAGAGATGGGAAGAGTTGAAGTAGCCATGTAAGGTGGTACTGTTTGTGTCTAGAACGCTTGGAGGGGCGTCTGATGGAGCACCATATCCAGAAATTATGTAGCCCATGTGGTAGTAAACCAATGCTGGTCTTGGGAGTCAAGACAAGCTCACCAAGGCTGTTGAGGTTGATCTAGTGAGTCTTGGGTCTTGGGAACGGCTCACTAAAAAGGCACCAGGGCTGCAGATGTGGGCCTTAAGAGTGGGTCCCGGCGTTCTCTCGACCATTTTGCGAGGATCGTTCACATGGCATTAAAGGGGCTGCGATACGAGAAACTGAGCCAAGAGGCTGAAGAGATATTTCTATGCATTGTTTGGGGGTGTCTCATTGGTAGGCGAATTGGTGGTGGCGCAATGCTTTGCTTCAGCTGGCTGGCATTGCATCTCTTCAAACATTGTCGCAATTAGCGCGAGTATTTTAAGCCAGTTATCTCCATCGAATCATAAACAAAAGACTCACGCGAAACCCGTCTGCTACTGAAAACTTGTTAACAAAGATGTCGTTGGCGGAGTGCCTCAGTTGACCTCCGCCAAAGCTGTTCGATAAGGGTCTCGCTTCTCCTATATTAACAAATTGGATGCGCCTCAGTGTGCCCGAGTACAGCAGACACGCCTGACTAAAGGGCATCGATTGTGGTGGCTATGAAGGGCGCGAGGAAACATCTATCCAAGTTTTGGTTTGCGCGAACTTATCATTTGCTTAACTCGCTCAACCACAAATGCTCGTGAACCTCGTATACGCGGGATTCGAGTGTCTTTCAAATGATCGAGAAACTCCAGGAGGCTTGGAAGGGTGCCACGCCAACTAAATAAAAACAGACTCGTTCTTGTTAATGATACGTCTGGTTTCTACTTAATTAAGATAATGAACGAAGGCTTGAGCATAGTTCAGCTGGTGATACAGGGTGTAAATTGCGAGCTCTTTGCACAGCTTTAAGCTGTTCCAATTGACTATCACGACATCTACTTAGTTGCTACGAAGGGATCCGCCCATACCTATAATTTTGCGTAAGTCTAACGCCTTGGCACCAATTTCCAGTAAAAATGCATCAGAACACCATCGCCCACTACTCTTTAGCCCCAATCTCGTCCACTAACCCCGTCCCACCACTAACGCAGAATCCTAAAGGTCCCACCTAACCCACTCCCTCTTAGGCGGAATCTCTGGCAGCATACTCATCCCTAACGATGCGTCCACTGGAAACCTCCCAGTCTCCCTGCAAATCCTATATATTTCTTCTAGAATCTTCCCCTTCTCTCCCTCATACTCCTCCGGCTTTTCCTCAGCCGCCGGATACGGTCCCGGATATCCATCTGGCAACCATATGCGCTCCCAGCTCTGGTCAGCATTGCCTCTAGAGAACCCCGAGCCGCGTTGGTAGTGTGGTAGATTATCGATATACTGCACGGGCCTTCCTTTCCAAGTTTGGAGCCGACCACTGCCATCCTTTACGGCATAGGTAGTGATATCGCCGGATGCTGGCGGAAGGGAAGTGGTGCCGTTCGTGTGGCTTATTGAAGAGGGGGCGGATGCGTTCATTGCTGTAGAGGTGGGGCCGGACGACATATTCGTGCCAGATCCGGAGAGTGAAGCAGGACGACTGAAGGGGTTCGCGGCGGCAACATTGGAGGGCTGACCGAAGGACCCAGAAGACGGAGTAGAAGGTTGCCCGAAGCTGGTGGTAGGGGCAGTAGGCCTGCCAAACAAGCCTGTGGGTGAAGCGGTAGTGGAAGGTTGACCGAACGTGCCTGTAGGAGCTGGATTTGAAGGCTGACCGAACGTGGAGGGTTGGCCAAATGTGGAGGGTTGGCCAAAACCCGAGACAGGCTGATTTTGTTGTGCGAAAGGGCTCGTGTTAGGAGCTGCAGCACTTGATGGCTGCTGCTGCTGGCCGAATGCTGATGGTGCACCTAAGTTTGACGACTTTCCAAAACTGGAGGTTTGTCCTGGATTAGATGGTTGCCCAAATGCAGAGACTTGACCTGGGAAAGACGGTCGCCCAAATGCAGAATTTTGACCAGGGGCAGAAGGCTGTCCAAAAGCCGTGGCTTGCCCTGGCGCAGAAGGTTGACCGAAGGCCGTGGTTTGCCCAGGAGTAGATGGTTTTCCGAATAAACCTGTTTGTGCTGGTATGGATGGTTGTCCAAATGTAGTCGTTTGTCCTGGTGCAGATGGTTGTCTAAACGCAGTCGTTTGTCCCGGTACAGATGGTTGACCAAAGGCGGAGACCTGTCCAGGCATAGATGGTTTCCCAAATGCTGAATTTTGGCCCAAGCCGGATGGTTGTCCAAAGGCAGACGACTGTCCAAAGGCAGGCTGAGCGAGGCCTGGAGCGGAAGGCTTTCCAAAAGTCGTAGTCTGTGGTGCACCGGGTCCTGATGGCTGGCCAAAACCGGATGCACCAAAAACAGGACGTGGCTGAGCACCACTGAGCCCAGTTGGCGCATTGATATTTGAGCGAGCTCGATTTTCTAGGCTAAAAATGCCTGCGGTTGGACCGGCACCTTTGCTTAAGTCTATCCGGTTGGGATGCTGTTTTGCTCCATCCACAACGTACTGGCAAGCTCCGTCGAGATCCTTGAGTACGTTGTTAATCTGCTGTTGTGCTTTGCTTGCGAGCTGCTGCTCTTGTAGTATCTATGCGGCTGGTAAGTTATCGGCCTTAGCTTACGAAAATTACTTGCACATACCCCGGCCTGCTCATTTCCTGATGCTCGTGCTATGTAGAACTGTAATCTAAGTTCCTCAGGGCTCATCTCTATCGGCCCTTCGATTAGCTGCCGAGGGGCATCTCGACCTGGACCATAGGCCGAAAGCGGCCATATTGGACGATCATTTGTAAGATCGTTTTTGATGATTTCGGGTTCAAGATGATAGCTAAAGGTTATTTTAGATTTGATGGCTTTTTCTTAAAATAATAAAGGGGGGTTTTGTTCAGCTTACTCCCATTCACGTCTACTAAATCCACGCCCTTCAACATACAGAGGTTAGTTGAGGGGTCCGGTAGACACTGGGGTCTTGAATTTGAGAAAAAGGAGGGTCGCATATACGGAGATACGACTAAGGCGCTAGTAGAAATACAAGAGCTATGGAATATGCAAAAGAATAGTCTACGGACCGTCTCTACTACCACCTCTAGGCGGCTGGTTTCGATCGTGCTGTTGGCTTTGAAGCGGTGCATACCTATTTGAGGTATTCCCAGAATTTGTAGGGTGTTCAAATCTGCAGTTGTCTAAATAATGTTAATATATTGAGCCCTTTTTGATATCAGGGAGGACTCGATCCTGACTTCCGTGTTTGCAGTAGCCTTGCGCGAAAAACCTGCATACGGTCATGTTTGATTGGTGCGGAGCGTGATGCAGTCTAGTAACCAAGAAATAAAGGCAATATCAGCATTGTGGAAACAATAGAAATTCTACAACCGCGATGGAATGAAGGAAAGAACGCGTCAAATTCGCAGCTTGCGGCGTGAGACGCTGAATGGGGGCTGTCAGCTAACCGAAAGCCACAGCGGAAGAGGGCGCTTTTCCAAAAGGGGAAGCTCAAGCCACAAGACTTTCTGGTACTCGAGGCCACGCAGTACGCATTGTGAGGCAGAACATGATTTTATTATTAGAGAAAGCAGTCGTACCTGGAATACATGTTCGCGGTTTGTGAGTGCAGGTGTAGAGTTGACGTTGGACGGAATTCCCAACGCTCTGATTGGTGACGTGATTGCAGGTGAACTGAATGGAGCTGCCGCCACGTGAATCGAAATGTCTCCAGCCAACCCCCCAATCTCCCTTCCTAAACACCAAGGGAGTGAACAATGCCAATTGTTCAACCACCCACTTCCTCCTCTTGTCGTCTCGCCTAAACTTCACCATGAACTTCGTCTTTTGCATTTCTCCATCACTCAGCGCCCTTTGCAGCCATCCGAAGAAATTCTCGCAGACCGCGCAAAGTCCAGTCGCCATCTAACCGCCTTTAAAACCCGCACCGCCTTCGCAACTCCTTACTTCTATTTTCCTTGGTGATGACCAGGTTGTTATAGGCGATTCATGCACTCATTCTCAATTGTTACTTTGGGCATATTCATAGCTGGGTATACCACTGCGAGGTGGGATCTGGTCACTCGGCTGTATGAACTTGCTATTTTTGCCTGGGACCACGGAGTTGTGGTAAGTCGAGCATCAACACCGCTAATCACTCCTTAAATAGGAAATAAGTTCACCATCTCTTGTAGACACGCGCTGCGAAGGGCTTCGTGATCCTCTCCATCTTCTTCTTCCTCTTCATCCTGCCGATCGAGCGAATTGCGGCGCAAGAAACTTTCCTGGTTAGTACAAATGGTGTAGTTCCGCATCTGAAGAGCACAACGTCCCTAACACGATTTGCAGCATCCGAGAACCGCGGGAGGTGGCATATCTGCCCGTGAACAACTTAAACGTCGTGGATCGTTTTAGCGGAGGAGCATTATGTTGACATGGTCATGAACAATGGGCTGATGCGGATATTCTGGCCATCAGACGCGCCCACCGGCCCACATCCGGGTGTAATGGTCGGTTGGAGGAACTCGGAACTTGATGTCTTCGTTGTCGCCGTCCTCCAAGGTGTAGAGGTATAGAAATCTGCCATTAGTGGAGAATAAAGACTTACCGGAAACAGCTACGAAACGTAGAAAATGCTCTACGCGTGGGAACGCTATACCGGCACAGCCCTCATCCGATCAGTCACATATTCGAACGATGTGGGCATACGTCTTTGCAGGTTCTAGGATCTGTCAATCCACAATCTCCCCCTGAACGCTTTAACCCTGCCCTACTGGTTACATACACCAATGCGTCATCTCGCTTCCCACGGTTATACTGCCCATACGACAGCAATATGACTGTTCAGGTGATCCTCTTTGATCGACCTCACCCAACACGCATGCAGTATCTGTCGTTGTCACCCATCTCCCTGGCTCTAGGCGATAAGCTAGAAAATGTAGGAAAATGGGATCCTGCTTTTGAAGGGATTGAGGTAGAGGAAGCAGAGGAAAGGGAGAGAAAGAAAAAACTAGTCGAAAAGCTTCGGCTTCATACCGTTGTCATGCATCCACCTTCCCAAAAAGAGCTTTCGCTGCCAAAAATAATTGACCAGGTCAACTGCTCCTTTGAAATTGATGCGGTCATTCAGAAAAATGTCGGCCTCATTGGCACGCGCCTCCGACGAGCGCTGAGTGTTAGCGAAAGAGTAGTTGAATCCGCAAACGATCTGTGGGACTACGTCCTTCTAGGCTTGTGGTATATTGGCACCGTTTGGGTCTACCCGGTAATTGCAAAACTATTCGTCCTAGGGCTCATTGCGCATCGTGTCGCCGGCGAAATGATCCTACGCGTTTTGGACTGGCGTATTTCACCGGATGCTGCGGCACTAAAAGATGTTTCAGCTACGGCACAACAAGTTGACATTCGCCTTCAACAATTTTGCTATTGGCCTATTCAGTACCTTACCTTGCGCAAACGGAAAGGGAACTGGGAGAGCATCACCAACAGCCATCCGGAATATATCCGTTTCTACAATAGTCTTTGGCTTGTAGCGAATGATGTAATTATTGGTATTGCTCTGGGATCGTACATTATTGAGAACTCTGTATTTGTCGCGTCGCAAGTGGATAAGATATTCAATACGTGGTCAATTGAAGGACTGCGACGAATGATCTCTTGGCTTATGGAGTGGCCTGGTGGCCTCAAGCTTAACACCGAACTAGCAGAATTTCTCGGAGATCTATTTCTGTGGGTCATTGATCATTGGGCTGGTAAGTCGCTCCTAGCCGCCGGTCACTATACATCTAACTTTTACAGGTTGCATGGCCACTTTACGACCCTTTCTTCCGGGAATTATACATTTCATCGGCTTCTCTAGCTTCGCCGGAGCAACAATGCCGATTTCCCTTTTCTCAGACCTTGTGTCTCTCCTCACTCTCCATATCTACTCCTTTTACATCGCCTCTGCCCGTATTTTTAATTGGCAACTTACCATCATCATATCCCTCTTCCATCTCTTTCGTGGGAAGAAACGCAATGTTTTGCGCAATCGAATCGATTCATGCGACTACGACTTAGATCAGCTCCTTCTGGGTACCATACTCTTCACGTTACTGTTCTTCCTTTTACCCACTGTTTGCGTCTTTTACTTGACGTTTGCGTCAGCTAGAATGGCCATTATATCTTTGAAAGCTGCTTTGGATACTATGCTTGCTTGTTTAAACCACTTTCCCCTTTTTGCATTGATGCTTCGAATCAAAGACTCCCGGCGTTTACCAGGTAAATCAACAATAATATCAATATTCAACTTATACTAACACATGAAAGGTGGCATCCGTTTTGATCTCCAAGATACCCGTTCCGCCCGACTACCGGAACAGTCGCATTCCGCTCCAACTTCTTATATTATTCTAAAGGTACGACTTCGGATGCTCAAACAACCTTTAGAACGCTTCGTTAATTTAATAAAGTCTATTCCTCTTCCACTCCGCGCCATGTTTAACGAATACTTCGAACTCGGTAACCGCCTCCGCAAACACTACCTTTCTCCTGGCGTCTTTCTCTGTCTCGTTACTGGCCGCTTCGTTCCACCCATTCATCGGAAAAACCTTTACAGTCTCCAATACAGCATGTTACCTGCTCGCCGTGCAGGTATTTTTGAGCTTTGGACGAAGTTGACCGAGCAAGGCCCAGGACCTACGGGTGGAGCGTCTACCATGAATGGGTATGGTGGGATGACGGGAAAGAAGGCGAATAATGGACTACCAAGGAGAGGACATGTTGGACATACGAAGAACTGGGGTGTGAGGGGCAAAGATGGATTTTTGGGAATCCAAACGTAGCTTAGTGTATAATTTCAACATTTGTTATTAAGATACCGATCGGAACATGACTACGAATCATATCCCAGTGGATGATCCAAAGACGAGAACTCGACTTCTTCAGGCGCGTTAGGCCTTCATCTCAGCCGTTGAAGTTTCTTTCCTCAGACATGGCAAGACAAGACCATATAGAGACCAACGTGCTAACGTCAGCATTCCACAATTATCAAACAACATAGACCCAAGCCCAAGCCTCCAGACCTGTCCGTCCCAAGCGACCACCCACGTTCATGCCGCCGCCCGCAGTCCCCGGCCTCTTTTTTACCCCTCTGCGCCCGTCTCCGCTGCCATTGCTGCTCCTGTCTCCGCTCCCCTCGTCGCTGCTACCCCTTTCACCACCCCCGCTCCACCCCCGCTCCGCCCTGCCCTCGCCCTCACCCTCGCCCTCGCCCTCGCTCCCCTCAGACCCCCCAACCCCAAGCCGC
>KV751105.1:0-49881 GCA_001692915.1 Glonium stellatum
CCCACCACGCCCACCACGCCCACCACGCCCGCAAAGGCCACCACGCCCGCAAAAGGCACTAAACGCCATGCTGCGGGCGCGCCGCCAAATGAGCTCCGGCCCACCTTGCCACTGGGCACGCCTGGCTCGCCTGGCTAACAAAGACCTGCCATCGGCCGCGGGAGAGGATTTGGTGTATTTGGATGCATTTCGATCCATTCTGCTATCGCCGGCGCGAGGGCCTGGCCGCCGTGCTCTGAGGCGTGTGGGATGGCCGCCGATGGGTTCCTGCATGTAGGTACTGGCCGACTATCGCTTGAGTCGACCCTTGGGGTAAAGGCGTTGCGCTTCCATCTCCTCTTGCTCCCCATGCGCCGGCACATCTTCATCTATAACCCTGCAATAAAGCTGCTGAACCCGCCAGGGCCGCCGAGCACCGTCTGCTCCTCAGTCCAAAAAGCCCATCCAGATCGCCCAGCACTCGCCCGGCACCCGCCCAGCACACAATCGCGAGCCGATCTGCCCCTTCAATGGCGGCAGCTCCTCGTCAAACTCGCACCCTCCAGCAACCGTGTTTGAAGTGCTGAAGCTGTGCCCGGCGCTGGGAAGCTGACGGGACCAGCCAGACGCAGCCAGCCGTAACCATACATCCCAAGCCGGCGTCTATTTTCCCACGCAACCCCATACGAAACGCAACTCCCTTATCCCCACCTCTGTCTGAAGTTGCAGAGGGGGTCCAATCTGGACAACCACTCAGCCGGTCTAAGCTGGTTTGAGCCAGCATTACATCGACAAGGTCATGCTGCAGGCTCGCTATGCCTCCTCCGCGCATGGAGAAGACAGCGCAACAACCTCAACCTCAACCTCGACCTCAACCTCGACCTCCATCCCCATCTCTACCAAACAGACCTCCTCTTCCTCCACTCTCGCTGATAGCATTCGAGCCCTGCGCGACTCGACCAACTCCCGACCGAACATCCTCCCCTCTCGGCCCGATCCACGAGGGAGTCGGCGCAAGCCAATACCTAGCCCTTTGCAGCAGTCAAGTCAGACGTCCTTTTCAGCCGTAGACGACGGGAGACCTCATTCGCCACGCTCACAGTACTACGCTTCCCCGCCCTATCAAGATCAACCACGCTCTCCTCGCGAGAGGCTGGACGCTCTCTTGGCTACGGAGGACCCGGGTCGTAGCCCGGAAGAGCTCATCAGAGCCTCACCATTGTTTCCCAACACCGCCGCTGAGAGAGCCGGAAATAATCCAGCAAAAACATTCTCGCATGCTCAAATTCGAAACTTTTCGGCGCCTCTCTCGTCCTCGTCTGGCTTCTCTCCTCCATCCTCGCCAACAGCCATGCTCCCTCCATCGCGACCGAATCGACCTGATCCCCGACCTACAGCGCCTCGAAATCCTTCCATAGACTCAGCTGTCTCCTCGATATCCTCCAATGCCTCCCAGTCATACAGGTCGAATACATCACACTCATACAAATCTTCGCAGGACAACACCGCGTCTACCAACCCACCGGACATGACAAGTCTCATAATTGCTGCAGGTTCTCCGGAAGCTGCCTTGCTTGGTCTGTGGAAAGAAAAGCAGAGCGCTTCGAATCACAACGCTCAATTGTGGCGGTTGGTGGAAAAGCAGCGGACAATGATACTAGGACTGAATAAGGATTTGGAGAGGGCGCTCAAAGAAAAAGAGCGTTATCGAAAGAAACTAAAGGATAACCTTTCGCAGGTACCACCACTGCCTTACGCTGCCCAGAAATCAGAGAATGCCGTGGAACGTGAACAGAGCCAATCGCCAGCTCTTAGCGAGAGACAAGATGAAATCTCGAATCGCAGCAACAGTGCGCAGGAGGAAAAAGAACACAAGTCATCCACACCAACCCAGGAGTCTGGCACGACACATTCTTATGCTGATTCCGAACTCGCTACGTCTCCGATCAAGCCTACCGAGTCTATTTCGAATCAAGGCTCGTCGAAGGGTGCTTCTCCGACAGATTTCTCGGTGAAGCCGGTCGAACCTATTGATAAGGGATTAGCACCGAACGTTTTGCCTTCTCAGTCTCCCATCTCGCCGTCTGCATTGCAGAAAAACATTTCCGTTGAGGAATACATGTCTCCAAACATCCCGGCCCCTTCCATGTCTCCGCCGAGGTCGCATGCGAAAACTCCATCGTTATCTCTTACGCAAGCAACGCCCGTCATCGGAGGCGGAGGGTTCCAGAATCAAAATGAAAAACAGTCACAACCGCTGAGGAAAGCGCCTCCGGCGCCATTGGATCTCTCCACCCCGAATAAGACGAGTACGCATTTGCATCAGTCGACCCCGGGAGAGCACTCGGATTCTGATTACGATGACATAATAGAGGTGGATGAGATACCGATATTTGATAGAGGTAGAAGAAAAACACGAGAGGAAGACGATCGTATACGAGAAGCTCTCGTCCAAAAGGACCAGGAAGCACGGAGCAGGTCGAAGAAGAAGAAGAGCAAGAGCAAGAGCAAACCGCCAGTAGAAGGCCCTTCTTCAGTAGAGGAGAAGAAAGTAACGAATGAACCTCCACCAACTCCTGGTTTCAGTCCTCTCCCGAGAGTCGGCTTGCCCAGCTCCCCTCGCCTCCCCCCGGCTGCTGGATCAATTAATGCCTTGCTAAGTCCGACAAATTCAGAAGGCTCCATGGTGACTCAGAGAAGCCTTATTTCCCCTCCTCTTATGAGCCCTGGGCTGCCGATGAGCCCAAGGCCTGGAGATAGGGTGCTTGGGTCACCCTTGCCAAGGATGCCAAACCAGTCTTTAGCGTCTCCGCCAATGTCTCCACGGACCGGGCTGCCACTTTCTCCACGAGCCCCTCGACAACCAATTCCACTCCCGCCTAATACCCCCCTCTCGTTCACATCACCTCATCTGGCTCGAGCGGAGGTGCATGCTCAGCAAGTGAACCAACAAAATTCTATGGGAGATCGTCTAAAACCCCCTTCCACTCAGAATAGTCCAGATACAGATTCCCCAACTGCTGGTCAAGGAGAGCTTTCGGGTCCGGAGCAAATATATCGTGGTTTAGTGTCTGACCAATATCCTGGACTTCTTTTGCCACCCAACGCGCTGCCTTCAATTGATGTGAAGGTCTACTCTTCTCGGCTCAGGCCGTCTCGTAATAGTATATTGATGCCCAAACAGCAAGAAGAGGACCCAGTTTATATTTTGGCGATCTATGCTCGTTCTGATGGGAAGCAACTTTGGCGTGTAGAGAAGACAATCGTGGCTCTTCCGAATCTGGATCAGCAGTTGAGGTCTCTTTGCGAGTTCCAAGGCAAGCTTCCCGACCGAAGCTTATTCAGCGGACATGCGCCAGCAAAGATCGATGCCCGGAGGGCAGCATTGAACAGCTACTTTGATGTCATGCTTGATACCCCTATGGATGAGAAAGCAGCTTTGGTGGTATGTGATTTCTTCTCCACCGACGTTATTGGAGCTCCGGTCGATGATGCGCACTCAAGCCCAGACTCTGTCTCAGCGCCTGCCGCTTCAACTATTATCAAGGGGAAGGGAAGGAAGGAAGGTTATCTGACCAAGCGTGGTAAGAATTTCGGTGGCTGGAAAGCGAGATATTTCATTCTTGAAGGTCCGGAATTCCGGTACTACGAAGGTGTTGGGGGGCCCCATCTTGGTACCATCAAGCTCCACAATGCACAGATCGGCAAACAATCACAGCAGCAGTCGAACCAGTCTCCATCGCGACGCGATGATGATGCTGAGAACCAGTACAGGCACGCTTTTCTCATTCTTGAGCCTAAGCGGAAGGATTCCTCGAGCTTGGTGCGTCATGTGCTATGTGCAGAGAGCGATGAAGAAAGAGACGAGTGGGTCGAAGCACTATTGCAGCATGTTGATTACCAGGAGGAGAGCCAGACTACTCCGGTAGACAAAGAACCAGGTTCTGGTCGGGGCCTGGCGTTTCCAAAGGGAATTCAAGACATGGCCCGCTCAAAGAGAAAGGACAGCCCCGAACCAGAGAAACCAGAACATCTCCAAGGCGTTAATTATGATGATACTATTGCTGCTGAGGCGCCAGTTCGTGGACCTCCATACCGCGACGGTGCTGCCTATTCTCCCCAAGGTTCTGCGTTCTCAGGCGAGAGTCACAATAATCACCCCTCTATATCCGCTCCTACTAATGGCGCTGTAATCCAAAATGCAGAATTTTGGGGTAATAAGCCATTATCGATGGCTAATGTAAGAGACAAAAAGCGAAGTATCTTTGGTTTCAGAGGAAGATCCTCCTCCGACCTAGCCCAGGGTCAGCCAGTTAATCAACAATTTGCGGCTCCTCAAAACCGAGTGGTTTTTGGTATTCCACTGATAGAAGCTGTTGAATGTTCACAGCCTATTGGTGTAGATGTCCTGCTTCCGGCTGTTGTCTATCGGTGCTTGGAATACCTCAAAGCTCGGAATGCTGCAAGAGAAGAAGGTATATTTAGGTTGAGCGGCTCTAATATTGTTATCAAGGCTCTCCGAGACCGGTTCAACACTGAAGGTGATATCAAACTTCTTGACGGACAGTACTATGATGTCCACGCTGTGGCATCTTTGCTTAAGCTCTATTTGCGCGAACTGCCAGTATCAATTCTCACAAGAGAACTCCATCTTGACTTCCTTAAAGTTCTCGGTAAGCTCTAACGCGCTGAAATTTAGAGCACATATGCTGACTGCAATAGACCTTGATGAAAGAGAGAAGAAAATTGCAGCTTTCAACGTTCTTGTTCATAAGCTGCCTAGGGTGAACAGCGAATTGTTACAGGCCCTTTCTTCCTTCCTTATCGACATCATTAACAATGCGGATGTCAATAAAATGACGGTCAGGAATGTCGGCATTGTCTTTGCTCCAACTCTAAACATACCTGCTCCCCTAATCTCCATGTTCTTAACTGATTACACCGAAATATTTGGGACAGCCATTGAAGAAGCAAACTCTCCTATACACGAAATTACTGTCACAGCTCCTGCTCTTAGCTCCGAAGCCATTCGCTCTCCACGTAGGCAAATGTTCTCTGACCTTCCAACGCCTGCCTACAACCAGACATCATTCCAGCAGGCCATTGCTTTCAATCCTGGGCTTCAGCAACAAAACTCAGGTTACGATACTGGCTTTATCCCTCTCCAGCCTAGCTATGATGCCCCGGTGTTTAATCAGCAGCAGATGCAAGGCGAAGGCTTTGGCAGTCTCAATGGTGTGCTTCAGCCGACAAATTCCAGGGAGACAAAGCAAAAGCGCCGAGAAAGTGGCATGCTTCTTGTAAACATGGGTCTAAGCGGGCAGCGGAAGAGTTCGATGCAACGGCTTAGAGATGAAGCAGGCATGGTGCAGGAAGAGAGCGCCTTCGAGTGAGATTAAAATTGGAAATCTTCCTCTGTTGCCTCAAGAAACCGTTCGACTGCTATAAAAGAAGAGGAATAGCAAGTAAGAAGCAAGATAGAATAAGCGATGGTACTGCTTGGATTAAACCGAATTTCGATCCTTCGACATACCTTAGGGTATCCTCCGCGAACGGGAATAACACTCCCATCACGCACTCCTTCCGCGGCCTTCACGCACCACGTCCCTCCTCCGGGCTCTCCATTTCTTCTTCCTCTACCACTTTAATAAGTTGTACGAGCTCGGGACTGGTTCCGCGGGTCACACATACCCTCTTCACTTAGCCTTGTACAAAGTAATCTCCCGTCTGGCACCGATTTTCTCTTTGTTCTATTTCTATCCGGCGTTTGGGCCCGAGCGTTCTCGCTTGGCATCATGGGGGAAAGGGTTTGATTTCCTAGCCTGCATTTCTGCATCCGCTACTCTCGCTTTGACTTGTTCACGGCTCGAATTCTCGCCTGAGATATTTTTTTCTCGGTTCTTGGTTGTCATTTTGGAGCACTCGCTCGCTTGAGATTCCCCATGCTGTTGGTTGTTGGCTGCGGCTTGATTCACGTTTATCTTTTGCTCCCAGATAAGGAGCAACACGAAAGGGACGGGACTATTTTTATATTATTTTTTTAAGATGACGATTGAATTGAATCGGATTGATAGGATGTCATATGTATGTAGGCATGTCTTTGGGTGGGATATAATCACAAAATACTCTTCATCAGTGGTCGGAAGGTGCTACGATGTGGTGACTGTTGCATGGCGAGTGCCACAGCGGCGCATAACGGTCTCGCAAATCGTATCCTGGAATTAGTCCAAGCAAGGTCTCGCCCGGTGCAGCATGCGGGACCTGCTTGGCCCGCCTGCACCAGTTAGTCGCCCGGGATCTGGGGGAACGTATTTCCGCAGCGCTAATTGGACGGAAATTATGCTACTCCTGCATTTTACTTGGCGACTAGAACAAGACTCACTATTCTCCTGACTGTCCACCTCTCTTTCAGCTTGTTGCCTTTTCGTATCAAGACCGGTGACCCTGCCAACAGGGAATTCTATTTATGGATCTCTTGCGGCTCAATGCTATCCCTTTGGTGCCGTTACTCTTCAGACACCCCTCGCTATTTTCTAGGAAGCCTCTTTCTACTAACCAGAACTGAGACCATCTCGGGCCCTGCTCACCTGGACCTCATCTCATCTGAGGTCATGAGATGGGTGGTTTCTTGTTGAGTCATGGCTGTGGCTCACGCTATCAGCCGGTGTTTTTCTGACCCGCGATGGGTGTTGGTCTTCATCTCCACCGTTTGACGTGGCGTGGTTCCAAGATTGGTTATGGGTACAATTAAGCGATACGGGAGCTGAATACCAGACGGGCTTTTGCTTTGTTCCACAGCCTAGGCAGGGCAAGCAAGCCAAGCACCATGCTAGCGGCCAATTACCTTGACGATCATCTACCCACGGGCCACTCGCAAGCCGCTTTCTTCTCATAGGAAATTCCCGGTGGCTCTGCAACACGAAGTCGTGGGCATCGACTGCAGTTCGGTATGGGATGCCTGGGCTTGATAGGACCCCTTGGGGCTGTTTGCGGGTGGTCCTAGGAGGTTGGTGGGCTTGATTGATCTGAATATTTAAACAAAGGGCTTGATCTCTTTCCTTGCTCTTTTTTTTCCTTGCAGCAGCTCTTCTGTCAACCACTGCGACTTCATCAAAGGATATCTTTATCTCCCGTCGCTCCTTTCCAAAAAAAAATATTCAGACCTATACCCTATTTTAATACCAAACAAAACAACTCCTCCAACTCACCAAAATGTCTGATCAAAAATCCGCCGGTGGTCCCATCGATAACCGTGATATCGACGACTGGAAGAACCGTTTCAACAAGACCATGGCCAACACCGAGAAGTTCTCTGCGCCATCTCCACCTGATGCTCGACCATGGAGCACCGGATTCTTCTCCTGCTTCGCCCCCGTCGATCTCTGTATGTGATATTCGCAAGCCCTTCAGTAAGGCCGGCATTGTGATGACCGCTGACAATCCGATTCAGGCCTGATCACCTGCTGTGTTCCCTGTGTGACCTTCGGCAAGACGCACCACCGCACGCGTAAGAACGGCAACATGGAGGGCTACGAGCCAATCAACACATCCGTAAGTTTCTGGTTTCCCTTCCTGTTTTTGTTTTTCCTAAGTCCCAAGTCGGGTCATCACCGAGGCCTCCTTGGCGCGCCTCAGCCCTCAGCCCTATCACCCCACCCAACCCCCCTTTTCCACTATCTCGCTTAGAGTAGCTCATTTTCGCTTTCCCGTTCTTTACCCCTGCATTACGCTCTGCTGACCCTGGCTTTTTTTTTTCTCCCGCGCCAGTGCCTTGCTTTCTGGGCGTCATCCTGCTTCGGCCTCCACTGGGTCCTGCAATCGATGCAGATGCAGGACATCCGCGAGAAGTACAACCTGGAGGGCTCCTGCATCGTCGACATCGCCAAGGCGTGCTGCTGCGGCTGCTGCGCCCTGATCCAGGCCGAGAAGGAGAGCGAGCTGCGCGAGAAGGAGAAGGGCGTCGTCACCAGCCAGTACTCCAACGGCGAGCAGATGGTTGCTCAGCCGCAGTAAGAAGCGGGACATGATCGGCGGGACTAGCGAGCGGGATGAGGTTTGGGGGAAGACTGTAAAAGTATGATGGCGTGGAAGGCCGATAGTCATGCCAGCGGGCAGAGACGTAGGACGGGGTGGACACCCTATTTTTCTTTTGTGTTGATCGCGCGTGGTCTATGTGTGCATGCTTGAAAGCCCGATACCCTATGTAACTCCCTTCGTGTAGCGCACAGAATGTAAATGAGCTTTGGGAGAAATCTCGCCCAGCTGGAGCTTTCTTCGATACCGCAGTGATATTATTTCAGGCCTATACATCATAACGACACGCCATGACACCGAACGGCCATCATTGTCATTTCCCGTAGCAAAAGGTCTGAGAACCTAGCGCACCGACCCCTCCCAAATATGCTTAACAAGTATGCCGCACGCTATGCAAGTAAGTGAGATGCATCTTCCCTGCCGCATCGGATCCTGCTTTTAAATTTCCGAACGCACAGAGAACAATGAAAACCCCCTTCCCGGCCCCTAACCCGCATCTAGACTAAATCACATACATCAAAGTCCTTCAGGACCCATAATCCGTGCATAGCATCAATTACGAACATTCCTGCCATCGTCCCAGCCCGCCCGCACGCCCTATATTCATACCCAATACAAGGAAAAAAGAATAACCCGAAGAAGCTTTCGTATCGTAATCACCTAAAGCGCGGAAGTTTCTCTGCAAGCGCCGGAACACGGCATCAGAACACAAAATCTCCAACAATTAGGAACACCGACGCCGAATGATTTTTTCATCAATCAGGTGCGTCGGAAGAGGAGTCGAGACATACTGCTGAAGAGGCTCCCCGGCTTCGCTTTCCCCACATCCTCGTCCTCACCACCACTACTACTGCTGCTGCTGCTGTCATCGTCGTCGTCACTGCTACTGCTGTCGTCACTGGCACTGTTGCGAGCGCCATTCACGCCGTTTAGCCGCATGGTGCCCGGGTTCGTGGGCTTCGGTGGTCCTTGTTTCGGCGGTGCGGCGCGCACCTGGTCGAGCTGCTGCTTGAGAGTCGGGAATTTAGAGCGCACGGAACGGTTCTTGGTGAGGACAGCCGAGGCGGCAGGGCGGTTGGCCGCTGATGAAGGTGGAGCCTGGGATCGTGTGGCCGGCTGTGAGGACGGTTTTGGGGGGGCCGGGGCTCGAGGATGGCTTTGCGGCAAGTCCTGACTAGAATCGGTGGAGTCGCTGGAATCGGTGGAGTCGCTGGAGTCGCTGGAAGTGCTAGGGGTAGGGGTTGCGGCTTTTTCTTGGACGTGCAGTTCGGGAGGAGAAGAGGGTGGGATTGGACCAGCGTCCTCCATCTCTACGTCTTCATTTGCAGGCTCTTGCACATTAGTTGTAGTTTGCCGAGCATCTTTTGTTTGCTCTGGAGACTGGCTCTTTTCTGACGATTCATCATCACTAGATGTTGAGCTTTCGGATGGAGTGTGCGAGACGTAACGAGCGGGTGCTCGAGTTGTTGGTGGAGAAGGAGGTGAGGGTTCCCCAGAGGCCTTCATCCTGTTGGAATCCGACTCCGGTTCCGACTCCGACTCAGAGTTGGATTGACCTGTCTCTGGTGATGCCTTTCGGGGTGCCTTTACGTCCGCCGCGGCTTTTTCGAGCTCAATTGGTTTTGGAGTGTCGATCTCATCTAAATAATCCGAATCGGACTCATCCGATCGTGACGATTCAGAGCTTTCCTCCGATGGCTGCCTTTGTTCGGATTCATGTCTCGTCTGAGCCGCTTTGATTTCCTCAGATATCTGTCGCTCCTCGGATGATTGCCTATGCTTCGAAATAGAGCTTTGCTTGGGGGTATCAGTCTCATCAAATGATATCTCGGGTCTGTCTTCGCTTTGTCCACCTATGCCGGGACGATCTTGTTCAGTCACAAGATAGGAGGAATGAACCTGATCAATATTCGCAGTGGGCAATGGGTGTTCCGGTGCTGATAGGCCTTTCTTGTTCTTTTGCGCTCCTTTTGAAATTTTAATAAAAGAGACTTCGTGGTCACTGGATTGATTGTGATCTATCGAAGCAGTGTGTTTAGTTTTTTGCTCTTCTCTCTCCTTGAGTATCGGCGAAGTGCGGGCCTCTTCAGCCCGATCGGCTTTAACGATTGCCTTTTGCTGGGCTTCTTGTACCTTCCTCTCTTTCGTCGTTAGTGAAGGTCCTGGCTGCAGTTCCTCGGATTCGGATTCGTCTGAGGAACGCATGGGCTCGTCACTGTCAGAGGATATAGCAATTGCCTCTTCGCTGCCAACAGGCGTGGGAGGGGATAGTTGGATCAACCTTCCTTTTCCTTTGTCTCGTGGAAACCCTAGCAGTGTCTGCCGCATCGCTGGGGTAATATTTGGGGTGATCGTCTTTCTTCCCGTCTGCGAACTTCCAAGCTGTGAAGGTGTTCCGGATCCATTATCGCTAGGAAGTGCAGCGGTTTTCACATCGTGAGTAGGTGACGAAGATTTTCTGTTTTCAGGGTGTTGTGGGTGTTCCGAATGCCCATCAGGTAACTTGGATTGTGGATTACCCTTTTCTTGAGCTGATGATTTAGCCTGTGAGGCGGCTTTTGTAGCCCCTAGTGAAGATTTCTCAGTGATTGGTAAAGATACTTCCATTTTTTGGACAACTTGATGAACACTTTCTGTAGGTGCCGTTTTCGGTGTGTCTTGATTCGTGTTGTTGGCCTTAATGCTGGAAAATTCCCCTCCTACTTTTCCAGCTGGTCGCTTCAAAATACTAGTAGGACTCATGGTTTTTAGAATATTAGTGAATCGTGATTGGCTTTTCTTTTCTAACGACTCTAATTCAGTGCTAAAAGAAACCGAACGTCTAGCAGAGCCTTGGACTGAAGATGCCTGATCAGATGAAGCTATGGAGGTCTCCTTGACTGGAGTCACCATATTCTTCTCGTTACTAGGCTGTTTTCTTGGCATTGATATGGCGACTGAGTTCTCGTTTGCGTTTTTGTTTTGTATTGACCGGGTAGCCTTTTGATTGATAGTGGCCGGACTTTTGGTTGCCCGTAATGTTTGGATGGCCCCCTGAGCTTTGTCTTCAGCCTCTTGGGCCTTTCTTTGATTGACTTTCTTCCTGAGCTCTTCGATTTTAGCGAGTCTTGCTTGCTTTTCGTCTGAATCCATTAACGGCGAAGTTGCAGGTACACTCAATCTCGATCTAGAATTAGCCGATGGCGTTGCCTTTACGCTCTGAGAAACTCGCACTTGGCGCTGCTTCTCACTAGCTCCCTCTTTAGCTTTCCTTGACGGCGTTACCCGTGTCTTCGCTACTGGCGTATCTGTAAATTTCCTTGACAGGGTTGGTTTGCCCTTTGTGGCAAAATCCATCTCCGGCCCGACTGATGAATGTGATCTTGTCCCCCTCGATGCCGGCGTCTGCTCCATTCCCGAAGTCTGAGCATTTTCTTGTGATCCGAACGATGATTCCTCTCTTAGCTTCCTTCGCTCTTCAGACTCTCTTAATCGTAAGTCTCTTTCAGAAGACTTTCGCTCCACCTCAGTCACTTCCTTCTGTGTAAAATGCTCTGCTAGGACCGCCTCCGTTTTCCTGGATTTGTTAGCTTTAATTTGTCGAGTTATGCAAGCTTCTCGCCTTTTATGTGCCTGTTCTTTTTCCCTTTCTTTTGATCTTCTTTTCTCGTCATGCTCCTTCTGTTGCCCAGCGCTTGGTGATTTCGTTTTATGGCTTGTTGCAAACTGAGCACTCCCGGAACTCTGTGCGTTTAAGCTACTTCCAAGAGGCGCCTGTTCCTCGGCAGTCTGGGAAGTAAGAGAATGTTTTGGGCTTGGCATTTTGTATGGCTTCTTTAAAGGTTTCTTCAAAGTCGATGAACCGTCGGCGCTTGCATGACTTGGGGATTTGCTATTTGAAGCCGCATTATATTCAACTACCTCGCTTGATACCGCCTTGGGGCTTTGACCCAGATCAGGGTTCTCTCCTCTGCTCCGTCGTCTTTGGCTCATGATATGGAGCAGTTTCGTTGCATGCATTGGGGATCCACTACGCGCATTTTCAGCTTTCTCCGGGTTAGGCGTAAATACAGCAGGATTTGGCTGATCGGAAGTAGGCGGCTTGATTGTCTCATCTCGAGCACTCTCGTCATTCGCGGGCGAGAAAATTACATTGTCAGGTTTTTGGGCACTAGTAGGAGGAGACTCTGGGATATAAGTTGGATGAGCCTTAGTTTGACGCGTTCTTGGTGTCCGGGGATGGCGACCATAGGTCTTCAAACGTTTAGTTCTTCTATTCATAATACTATCGTCCTCATCAGGTGATTCGATTTCCTCATACACATCAACTCGTTGTGCGTTTAGAGTCCCGGAAGTGGGCGACGTTGTTCTTTCAAGATATTCTGGAGTAGTGGCGCTAGATGAGTAAGGATTTGAAGGTAATCGGGGCTCTCCAAATAATTTCGGCTGCGGCTGGTCCGCCACGTCTTGATTTGAATGATCAATATCCATTGCATCATTTGATTCATCTTCACTACCCCCATCCCCAAGGCCTCCACGCTCAGCATGTCCAGAGTTAGGCACAGTTTGGGTGCTATGTGGCGTATTCTTGTAGACTGTAGCTGCTTTGTGGGCTCGTAATTTTGACGCTGGAAGGGAAGGCTTAACGAATGCGATTGGAGCACTTGTTGGCTCCGGGTCATTGACGCCAAGAAGTGGACTGCTATGATAATGGCCACTGGATTCGGGTATTCCTTGCACAGACTGTCCTTCCGGTTCTAGTGACTCACTTTTAGGAGGTTCTTCGAAGCTCAGATTCCCACCACTTTCCGCACCTGGTTGAGAATCCTCCACGACGATAATCGAAGAACCGGACCCAGACCCTCCGTGATAGTCATGATTTTCTAGTCTCGCTTCATTGCTAACTCCAAAATGCCTTGCCGTAACATCCCGTTCACGCGAGCGGACCGGTCGATCCGGGTGAAGGTCCTCTATGGGAGCCCCATACTGTTGCTTCTCAATACGCCGTCTCTTATTCCCGCCAGATTGTTGAATCTCGAGAAGCCTTTTGTGCGCGTTTGCTGGTCGTAGGTTGGAAGTGACTGGTACTGAAACGTCACGATCGATCGAGGCTTGAATTACTTGAATCATAATCTTTTCTTGGTCCTTTTCGCCCTCGAAGATGGCGCCCACAGTGTCACTCAAGTCTAGGTCGCAGTCATATCCGTCCTGTATTTTCTTAATCATGAAATTCCTAGATGCCATTCGTAAGAATACCCTCAAATGAGCTGAGCAGAAGTTTAGGCGTCTAGCCGCAACATTGGGTGTGGACTCACGCTGCCTGTGCGGGAGTGAGGTAGTTCCTCTTGTATCTTTCCTCCACGAGAGTCCATATCTGTTCGAAGGTTTGCTCTGGTCTCACTGGTAAAGTGAACCTATCATGCTTCCTTTGGGTAAGAGGAATGCGACTGTACGCGGCGAGCGAATTTGTGGGGCCTTCAGAGAGAGGTAGGACCTGCACGATTAACCGCATGGTTATTGACCGCGAGGCGGAGATTCAATGGTGTCTTTGTAGCATATAGGCTGCTGAAAAAAAACGACGGGAATGGCGAGGAAAGCGAAGTTGCATAATGAAGGGTTGGCGCTTTGGTGGATGGAGCTTTGCGGAGAGCTCTTGGTGAATCTTCGAAGTGAAGGCGGAGATTTTCCGAAGCAGCCTCACGATTTTGGTCTCATGCGCCTTTGGAGCTGCCGAGTCAAGACGCTGCTCTGTTCGACGATATTAAATAATTTCCCCTTGTATAGTCTTCTCAATACAAATATTAAAGATAAGTTATGTTAGGCATTTTTATTGCAGCAGTGGAGGATTTTAGCATATTGGAGGAGGATAGCAAAACACGACCACGTGGAGTCGTGATTCCGCGTCAAGCGAGCAGCCAATAACTCCAACGACAACCCTGACTATTCATCCGCACGACATTCCCAGAAGTACCAGCATGGCGTCCGGGGTCGGGACACATCGTAGCAGATTGGGAAAACGCAAATCCAACGTTAGCAACGGCAATTGATTCATCAATGCTCGCGAAGAGCTGACTTTTGTTCAGGCCTTATCCCAGAAAACCCCAGAGCCAATGGCTATAACCAAGCCTACTAAACGGAAGCGCAGGGTATGACTTGATTTCTATCCACATTGGAAGTTTGTTTTCCATGCTAATATGCTCAGGAGCGCTCCATATCGCCCGAACGCCCATCCAATATCGGAGCAAAACGTCGTCAAAGCCCGGGTAATTCCTCACGCTCCGACAGCTCAAATACTACATCTCTCACAACACGCGAACCCTCCTCCCTTCGAAGCAAGTCACTGTTCCGAGGAGATAACTATCCTTATTCATTCTCACAGGCCGAACCGCGGGCGTCGCTCTCTACATCAGAAGAGTGGAACTTTCGCCTCAAGTATCTTTGCCGTGGAGATCCATCAGATGACATGTTCAAGGAAGCCGTTCAGGGTCTGATAAAGATATGTTTCCCCGCTGGTGTTCTTGACCAATTGAGTCTTGATATCATTGAAAGCCAGATGCAAGAGCAAGGTGCAACGGATGCCAGAATACTGAAAATGCGTGAGCTAGTACAGCTAGAGATGGTTCATAAATTAGCTTGGCTCTTGGCAGAGCAGCTTGATACCCCTGAAAAGACCGAAACCGCTATAACATCTGTTATTGCAGCGAGGCACCGTCTGCACGGCAAGAAGTCTGACTATGACGTTTTCAAAGATATCATACGAGGATTTGAGAAGCTGAGAGACCAGTACGCCCAGTCAGGAACAGATCATCTAGCAAGTGGAGCTAGTATTCGACTTCCAACGCGTGATCGGCCTGAATCGGAAGTATCTCAGCGTAGTTGTACCAGAATTGGCCTATTGGAAAGCGAGCCGGCTGCGGTAGCTCTCACTGATCCCTCTAGCATGATCCCCAGTATAGTTACGAAGGCGAGCAAAAAGGCGTCTTGGGATATCGATAAGAAAGCTATTCAACAGCTTAGTCCTATGGAGTTGAAGGCGAAAATCACTAAGCCACGGTATCTATTTGCCTACCATGCTCTTCCTATAGTTCGAGGAGATATGAAGGAAGACGCTTCCTACGATGAGATTAAAGTTGAGATATTTTCGAGATGGACTGGTTTATCAGCAAATGAACGAAATGTTTGGAGGACAAGCTATCGAAATCTTCTCAAAGGCGACCTAGAGATGTTGACTCCCGTTCAGACAACGGATCATTTATCAACATCCCCATCTCATAATTCGCGAGCGACACATTCTGCAGATATATGTGAACCCCCAAATGTACCCGATCACTATACAAATACCATGGAACATCAAGAGTGCTCTTGTGACGACCAAGATTCAGAAAAGGTTACGAGGGCCCCCGGAAGCATTAAAGACATAATATCTCACAGAAGTGTTCAAAGCAAAGAAGATGGGTATAACCAAACACTCGTTACAATAAAAAAAGAGAGAAGGACTAGTCTCCCGGACCTTAGTATGAATGTCATTTCAACGCCCCCGCAAGCTGTACGAACATATTCCAAAACCGATATCCACCACGTATGTTCTTCCATATTGCTCTATGTACATGAAGTTGAACTGATAGATCGCTAGCGGCTAATGTTGTCAATCACACCTATTGTTGATCTCTTATACGAGACAGCTTTTCGTCTTGAAGAAAGAGCAACAATTTGGGGTACTATAATCAATGGCGTAGTCCAACGAATACAAGCTGAGGTAAGATGATATTAATCATGTAAGACAACTTGACTTATTAGGATCAGAAAATCAAAACAGTAGGCCCTGGCGGCCGAGAGTTGTTCTTGACAGTAGGCCATCTAGAGATGAGGATGCGAGAAGCATTCGAGAATCCTATAACTTTTGATCCAGCCCACACACGCCAGATAGTCGAACGGGCCCTCGAACCCTGGATCGGATCGAAGCCCTACGCGTTTCCAGAACTTAAAAAATCTTGCTCACTATTTAAGAGCATTATGCTGGTATGTTTGTCCCTAAATATGAAAATGACCGTCTAATAAAATAACTTCAAGGATATAACACCTATCATGGATTTATTGTATATCAATGGTCCGCCTATTTCGAAGCTTAATAGTGGCATGGTTTTAGACCACATCATGGAAGCTCTTCGGGCTCGCCAAAGCTCTAAGGTTAGAAAAAGATACTGGACTATAGCCTAGGAGAGGAGATTAACGTCTTTTGACAGGGGTACCGCAAATTCATTGGTAATACAGACTTCGGTCTCGAAAACAGTGGTCCATTCAGGAGTCGACTAAACAGTGCATTTAAATCGCAGAATTTTACGCCTAACATCGCTCGTGGAAAGCTTGACTGGCAACTGCGGCCGTTTATACTAGCAAATAGGAGTAGGTTTCCAGAACTCAAAGACTCTCCCTTGGTGAAGGAGTGGGAGATATTATCAGGGTGGAGGTGGCTGCCTAACACCCGGCGATAAACGTGACTTGAGAAACGTGTGATTCTCGTAGCACCTATGTAGCCTATAATCTGATCCCTAAGAGGCTGTGCTATGTTTGCTTGTCAGCACCAACTTGTATCTCAAAGGACTTTCTAATCAAAACTCGAACATCATCCTACGTATAATGGGCGCGGCGTGACGCCTGGGTAACTGTATACAATAATGTAGTAATAGAAAAGTAAATTCATGGCTATGTTTATTAGCAATAGTCTCTGTAAATTGGGGCTATGAATGTGGCTATGGCTGATGTGGGTTCCAATCGTGTAGCGTCGCGGTTTCGCGTAAAGCCTGCTGGTGGCGGTTTCGCAGACTGTGCCGCATCCAGGCTGCCTCCAAATCCAGCACCCTACAGTAGTTAACCTTTAGAGAATCCAGCCAAAGCGCCTAGGAAGATACAACCGCAACCAGCTTTATGAATCGATAACTGTTAACTGCGAGCAAAGCTGTGAATCGTCATCGTCGTAAAGTCACAATGGCGAAGAAGCGTAAGGTAGGAATATCTTAATGCATTCTATACTTCCTCTGGCGTAATTTTTAAACGATGCCATGAAATACTCCGAACATTATCCAACTTACTCTTCTCAGGTACAATCAGAGTCACCAGCCTTAGTTGGACCATCCCAAAACAGATCTGCAGAGCATATTGAAATTCCCGCTTCCAGATGGGACGAGTATACGTACGATAAAGCACCTAGTGTTAGGTGCTCATCCGGTACTCCAAGTAGGCCCGTATTTAGAGGAGATGCAGATCCCTACTTCCCTCCGAATGCGAATGCCGCCATCACTACTTTTTCCGGCGAGATGGATTTCCGCCTCAAGTTCCTCTGTCAAGCCGATCCAATCGAAGCCGATAGTTTGTATAAAGAAGCTGTACAAGGTCTTGTCAACATCACACTTCCGCCAAATATCTTAAATCAGCTCTGCCAAGACACTATTTTATCCCAGATGCAGGAGCTCGGGGCGCAGCAATACAAGATTGATAGGGTCTCCGAGCTCATCCGCCGCGAAGTTGTTTACAAAACATCATGGCTTTTAGCAAATGAGATGAACACCATGGAGAAAGTAGAGTTAGGATTAGCTACCGTTATTGCAGCAACAAGTCGTCTTCACGCAAATAAGTTCGATCATGAAGTTCTAGGCGAAATCATTAAAGGATTTCAGGGTCTTCAGAACCACCTCTCAGGATTGCAAACCAGCAATTTCACATCAGGTGCAAGCATTCAAATGCCTGCCACTGAGCAGTGCTCTAGGCGCCAAAGCGCAGCAGTGCCTAATCTGCCAGTGAATACCGAGATTAAAATTGAGGGAGAACCTATTCCTTTGAGTGAGGTGTGTCACAAAACCGAAGGCCAGGAGCATCCCTATGATGATGGCAGCCCCCGGAATAAGAGTCACAAACCCGAGATCGACACCGAGCAAGTGAACATAAAGCAAGAGATACTCACACAGTCTTCAGGAAATATTAAATCCCCTCCCCTTACAACGGTGGCATGGCCTGATTCTCCCAGAGGGTCCAGAGACAGATGCCATTTTTCTAACTCTGAGGACGAGTACGGGAGCGTGAATGAAGAAGCAATGGTGGATGTCTTAGAACGCACCGTCGGAGAACCCAGGGCTCAAAGCTCCGCGACAGCTTTCGGCGAAGACTCCGAGTCTGAGAGTGACGATGTTGGAAAGACAGCTATGAGAAAGAGGAGAATGCTTATGCAGAGTCTTAAAAGGTCTCCAACTCCGTGTATCGATCTCTTGTACGGCACCGACCCACTTTCGCCAATGCATACGGAAATAGCTGTGCAGAAAATCATGGACGAGATTGACAGAAGATTTGGAAGTTCGGTAAATATCCTCTCAACTGTAGAAAGCATAAATCTGACATGAAACTAGTTACCTAATTTAGATCGTCGGAGCAAACGTGGAAGGCTTAGCCCCTTTACTCTCAAGCAGATTTCAGATGCGCTTCGTAATCAAATGAATAGACAAAACCCTGAGAAAGCCCGGCTAAGCATAGAAAGAGTCCTGCAGCCACTGATAGGGATGAATACTCGCCATTTTGAAGAGCTTGGAACATGCTCTTTCCTCATCCTATATATGATGCAGGTACGTCTAATTTTAATTGTGGCGTAGTTTCGACATCGAAAGTTAATTCGCCCAAGGATATTACGCCGGTTTTAGATTTACTACTTCCTAACTGTCCCGAGTGTTGTCCTGACAACGAGCTGTTTATTGTGGATCATATCATATACGCCATCCATGCCAGAGAAAACAGAACGGTAAGTTCAGGTTTATCATAGTGCCTACTTAGTTGCTACGTGTTGCCCAAAGCAAACTTACCCCTCAGCAATAGCTCATCAAGGCCCGCAGATGAAATTAATGACATAGTAGTTTTAACAAGAGCAGCTCACACTCTATTCCCCGCCCCCCCTCCTCTCTAACTATTTCAATATGATACTCTAACACTTCAAAGGGATCGGACGAAGCCGTCATCGACCTCAATAATTACAACTTCAGTATGACCAACGGAATGAGGAAAACTTTGTCCGGCGCTTTTAAAGCATCCCGTGGGCCCGACTGTACTCGTTGGTTGCTTGAAAGCAAGTTGCGTATGTTAGTTTTCGGAAATAGAAGTCGTTTTCCTGAAATCGAGCAGTCTCTTTTGGGCAGAGCATGGACTGCTGTGTCAGGCTCTAAATGGTAGTGACATGGTTTACGGATCGGCGTAATGAAATGCGGGATGATAAGTTCTGGAGTCATTCGTTCGGGCCTGTTTTTTCTGTTGGCAAGGTGTTCTGGTAACCAGGCGAAATCAAGCTAGGTAATGCTGTTTGATTGGAGTTCTGATAATTTTTTTTGCCAGGTTAAGTAGGACGAGCATGTTGTTACTATAAGCGGGGTGATAAGGTCTTTAAATATTGTGATAATCGGCAGCATTTCACGAGCTATACAGTCTCTGACCTTATTACATTGAAGTCTCCTTTAAACCCAATGTCGTAGCCAGTTTGGAACAAGGTTTCGATTGACTCCGAATCTGCTATCTCATGAGACAGAAAGGGCAAAACCGCGCCATTCCCGTGAGAGATGTTCTTTCGTAATGCACATGCCCAAGTTCACTCCGCAATTTCCTCGCAACAATACCACACATCCACCACGCCTTTTATCTCAGCCTCCTGGCCTCACGTTCAGACTCAAGCAAGCAGAGGATATCGTTCTCGCGGACTGGGTAAGAGTTAGTCTCACGTGCCCTCTTCGTCTGATAACCATCCATTAAAACACTCATACCTGGGCCCTTGACGTTTCGGATGATGCTTCTTGTTGTGTCATCCATGAACTCAACGCGCACCTGAGTAACACCACCGCGGGAGCCTATTGTCTGTCAGAATAACTGCTTCTATTTCCTTCGCTTGCGTTTGTGTCGTCTTAATATTTCGTTCTCAAAGGATTGTGTCACGTACCAGTACGTCCGAGAACTATTCGTTTAATTAGTGTTTGCCTCCAGATACACGGGTTTCATTATTTCACATACCGCGAGTCACCTTGACGAGCTTGACGGGGACCTTGGCAGCATCCATATTTGCGAACTGACAGTCGTTAGTCTGATAACTAGAAATGAAGCGGCATGAGCGGACAGCTTGATGATTTGAGATGCGATTTTACTTCCTGGTTGTTCGGGTCGGAGTTTCGCAATTCGCAGAGGTCGGTCGCGGAAGTCTGGTGTCGCTGGTCGTCAAAATGGCTGTGCGAGAGTGGTTCAGCCTCAAAATCAAGCGAAGTTTTGTGCCGGTGGCTACCGCCCAGCCGCCGTATCCGCTTCCCAGCCGGCTTGGGGGATTATGGGAATTATGGGAATTATGCACGGCTTCCCTCGCACGCTGCTGATTGGCACACATCCCAAACCGTCCGCATATCGGAGAACCACCACCCTCCATTTACTTTTTTTTCCTTCGCCATAATCGTTGCTTCCGACATAAAATTGAGATATTAAAACCTCTTTACTAATCTTCTCCATCCGTTCATCCACGTGCATGTCCTACGTCCTACCTAGCTACGTATCATAGCTTGACTAAGTCACACCATTTTTTCTGCCATCTATATCCGCCGAGGGGCAGTATTCCCCACCGGAACGAAATATATCGTACAGGCATATTGCTGCACCAAGGGGCGCCCAACCTGAATTGCGCATAGTTCCGCCTAGTTAGGCCTGGCTACGTGGGCCCATTTTGTTCACGCAGCGGACAAAGAACTCCAATTCGAGCAAAAGGCGCGATTACGTGACGCATAAGCAGACGCTTCAATAAGGATGGATCTGGTAAATTCGTAAGTCAATCCTCACACTCTTCACCATGACTTCTTGCAATGGTGCTGTACCTAGACGGTCTTCTCGTGCTCTGCCGTTTATGACTGACCTGCTGGGCAGTTTGAACGACCGGCTTCTGTTCGCCGTACCAAAGAGTCAGTACTTTCTACCTTGCCCTTGCGCTAGGGTATATGTGCGCGTTGTGCAATGCTTACCCCTAGCTTTACGCAGAGGGCCGTCTTCACCAAGCTTGCCTTGACCTCCTCCACGGCTCCGATATCCAATTCCACCGCCATTCGCGACTAGACATTGCACTGGTTAAGAATCTGCCCATTGCACTTGTCTTCCTACCCGCAGCAGATATCCCCACCTTCGTCGGCGAAGGTCGAGTCGACCTTGGCATTACAGGGCGGGACCAAGTTGCCGAACATGAGGTCGAAACCCCACCGACAGAAACAACTGGCGTAGAAGAGATCCTCGATCTTGATTTCGGAAAGTGTAGTTTGCAGGTCCAAGTGCCGCAGAAGGGTACGATACAAACTCCTGAGGATCTGATTGGGAAGAATATCGTCACAAGCTTCACAAAACTGGCGGAGCAGTATTTCGCGAGATTAGAGAGTAAATCAGAGAATGGAGGACTAACTAATGGAGACGGAAAGCCGAAGCTTTTGACTAAGATAAAATATGTCGGTGGTAGTGTTGAAGCAGCATGTGCGTTGGGCGTTGCGGACGGAATCGTCGACTTAGTTGGTGAGTAAACGCCCAAGTCAGCCAGCTCCTTAACATAGCACTGACTAGATATGTGTAGAATCCGGCGAGACGATGCGAGCAGCTGGCCTAAAAGCAATCTCCACTGTCGTGGAAACTACCGCCATCCTCATTAAGTCTAGGAACCCCTCCAACCCCAAACTTGTGGAGCTCATTGCTTCACGTATCCGCGGTGTAATAAGTAAGTTTACTTTATTTCCTCCCTATTTGATTCTCTTATCATATTTCCGTATCCTCTCCGTCTCTTGGAGCCCTATTTGTACATATACTGCCTTCTTCTATCTAACCCAACCCTAGCGGCCCAAAAATACGTTCTCTGCACCTACAACATCGAGCGGCCCAAGCTCGAAGCCGCCTCCAAAATCACCCCTGGCAAGCGTGCCCCGACCGTTACCTCACTCGAGGAAGAAAACTGGGTGGCCGTCAACGCGATGGTCGAGCGCAAGAACATCGCCGTCGTTATGGACCAGCTGACTGACGTTGGTGCCTGCGACATCCTCGTTATGAAGATCGAAAACTCACGAACCGGATGACCCGCCTCTGAACTGCTATGTATAAGGAGGCTAATATAGCTGCCGTTGAACTTGGTGTACGACTCAAAACGCTGCGTTTATTAGCAGTGAGCTTCTCCTACCACCATTTCGTTTTGAAAATATTTTCTTAGAAAAAGACGGACGGATCTAGGATTTGTTAATGGTGCATTCAGGGGGCGTTGTCAGCTAGCGGCTGCCAGAAAACTATTTCCGCCTTAGAGAGCGCAGTTTGGGTTGACCATATCATGATTGGGAATCTCGAAAAGCAGTTTATACATCCACAATCGCGCTTCCGTACTTGTTCAATCAGCGCGAGCTAATAGAATAAGCATAGAGAACGTAATTGAGAAAGAAAGCGCCGTGATGTGATCAAGAAACAGAAAAAGCCGAAATGTTCATTATAGACGGACGCTACAGTGCAAACCGCCCAGCTAACCGTAAACCGGACCATTAACCCAGCCTCCGTTTACGCCTTTCGAATCCTATAGAATATCCTGACCCAGATGAACCTAAGAAAACTCCGTCGCCGCTTTTTATTATTCAACATTACTCCCTTCACCCATTAACCCCAAATCACCCAAGCAACCTCTCAACATCCGCCAACACCCTACCCGCCTTCTTCTTGCGCCCGCCCTCTTTCTCCGCAAACGCCAGCCCCATCAGTCTGCGCTTCTCCTCCTGGATCCTCAACACGCTCTCCTCAACACTGCCCTCCATGACCAGCCGAAACACGGTCGTCTCACGCTTCTGACCCAGTCTGTGCACGCGATCGACGGCCTGATCCTCGATAGCCGGCGCCCACCACGAGTCCGCCATGATGACCTGGTTGGCAGCGACCAGGTTCAGCCCGACACTGCACACGGCAAGCGAGGCCAGCATGACAGAGCAGTTGGGATCGGAATCGAGGGCCTCGAGGGCATTATCACGCGCAGAGGCCGGCATGGAGCCGTCGATGCGGGTGAAGCTAATATCCGCAGCGCGGAGGTAGGGCTCCAGGATATTCAGGAAGGAAGTCCACTGGCTGAAGACGATGGTTTTATTCCCCTTACTCGGGTCCTTCAGCGAGGCCTTAAGGATCGACATGAGCGCCTCGACCTTGCTGCTGCTGCCGCTGTCCTCGACGTCCTGCGCAGCCAGCTCGGCTTGCGAGGGCGGAGGCCGCGCGGGGGCTTCTTTGGCGGCCTTGACGACGGTCGTGGCGATCGATTCCATGTCCGCGCGGCACATCGGGCATTTGTGCTGCGTGTCGACAACGCGCTCGATGCAAGCGAGGCAGAAGACGTGCGCGCACCGCGTGATGACGGGCTCGGTGAGCACGTCCAGACAGACGGGGCAGTCGTCTTGCGAGTCGATGCTAAGCTGCAGCATCGCTTGCAGCGCGGCTTTGTTTTCAGGCGTGAGGTCGACGCATCCTTGCTCTTCCAGCTGCTCCATGATGGACTCGAAGCGAGCTTCGCCGACAAGTTTCCAGTGATTGCAAGTCTGGCGGAGGCGAAGGAGAATCTCGAGGAGATGGCGGTAGGCTGCGGCGGCCGCGGCACCACCTTTAGATGAGCGGGAACGATAGGTGTCGAGAGTACCCTTGGCTTGTGCTTCAAGGGCGTCGTATTTCTCCTGTTCATGCGGTAAGAAGGTGATACGGTGAACGTATTCAGAGAGCTCTGGAAGACGAAGATCAATAAATGACATCTCCTTCTTGCGTCTCAGACAGATGCCACTCATAAGTAACTGAAGCAGGAAATTCCCGCGACTATCTCCCTGGTTCACAGGTCGAATGATAGCACTATGGAATAGCTCGAAGCGGTCAAGGCCACCGGAAAGACGCAAGAATTTTACAAGAGAGAATAAATCTTTCAGCGTGTTGATGATCGGAGTGCCTGCGATTCACAGTCAAAAAACAATTATAAAAAATACGATGGCCTAAGGCGCTCAAGCATACCTGTCAGAACCCACCTAGACTGGGCTAGAAGATTCATTGCTGCACACGTCCGTTTGGCGCTTGGGTTTCTGATGTTGTGTCCTTCATCCAGGACAATGCGGCGCCATTGGACAGAAAAGACGCTGTAGAAATTAGCCCAGTACTCGGATGACTTTATTAGGCTAACTTGCCCGTCTTTTCTAGGTACCGTCGGCTTCTTCTGGGACCACCACTCTGAAGAAACAGTATCATAGGTAGAGATAACGACGTCGCAGTTTCCGATTTCTTTTGGATTAATGGGCTGCTTCCGAGTCCCATGATAGAACATAACTCGCAGAGCATGCTTCTCGTGGATATGCTTCTTCATCTAGGTCTGCGTTAGGATCATGCATAATCACATCTAAAGACAACGGTAACAAACCTGAGAGCTCCAATTGCTCATGACACTAACAGGAGCCAGTATCAGTGTCGCACCAGACACACCAGCGGCTTTGCGATTAAGAGCCTTGTCAGCGAGAATGAGAGATATCACTTGAATAGTCTTTCCCAGTCCCATGTCGTCAGCCAAAATGCCACCGCTAGCAAATTCAGGTGTCTGGTTCTTAACAGAATAATTCGTTGCGAGGTTAGTAAATGTATTAGCTTCGCTGAGATGGCGTGTCCACAGTTGTACCACATCCTTTGAGCCGACGGGGGGAAGCTGAGGGCTCTCCTTATCGAGCATCCATCTGAGACCCTAACAGAATTGTGAGCATAAGAATATGTTTTTCGGAGATTTGGTATTACCTGGCGTTGGAACGGATGAAGTTCAGCGAGCAAACCCTTCGGTTGCTCTGCCATTGGCATTTTCGCCTGAAGTTCTATCAGTGATGATCTATGCTTGCCTGCACGAAATGAGCCTACCAAATCTTCCTCCTTAATCCCAAACTTCTCTGTCACCTGCTCGAAATTTCTAGGGTTGAAACGCTCACTACCTCCAATTATATCGTCCATGCTAGGACCTAGCTCTAAGCCCTGAGAGGAACCTTCAGAAAGTTAGTCGCACGTATGCTAATAAGAGAAAATCCTCTTTTGCTACAAAACATTACTGGCCACAAAAACTTACCAGCAGCATACTCTCCAACCCCATTCTCCCATTGCATCCCTTGCGCACCCGCTACAACTGCCCCGCCATTCTTCTTAGCCGCTTTCGCTGCTTGCGCAAGCATCTTCTGCCTTTCTTTTTCCGCCTTTGCTTGCTCTCTCTCCCTAGTATTAGCATCGCCAACCGGCAAACGATCTGACTTCATCTGCGCGATCAGATTTCTCCTCTCCACCGGCTCACTCGTCCCATACAGCCTGAGCTCAATCGGACAATCAAACGCCTCCTTCCGCCCCGTGATATACCCTTCAATCATTAAACTACGACTATCCATATACTTAGCTAACTTTGCTGCCATGGTACGCGGGATATGTCCGATCTGCGCTTGCTGCACGTTCTGAACCTGTGATCCTAAGATTAGTTCTCTTATCTCTCTAAATCTAAAAAATACCAAAGAAAAGTCAAAATAATGCGACCCACCTGTATGGCGTTCGCATCATATGGATTATGCGGCTCCCTCCGCAAAATCACCATTTCCCCCACAGTTGCTACACCACTGTAATATCTGACCCCAACAATCTTGGTCGGCAGCACTCCATATCGTTCATATCGGAACGTGACATCGTTGTAGTTCTGACTCAGCTCTGGTGCTTCTGCTGCGCCGTCCTCTTCATCCTCCTCATCATCAAGGGTGTATGGTTGGGTTTGCGAGGAGCCCTGAAAGCTGCTGCGGGGGCTAGGGTAGATGGGTTGACGAGAGTCGGAGAGTCGGGCATGTTTGGGGGGTTGCGACCGAGAGGACGGCCGAGCTATTTGGGAGGAAGGGCGAGAGGAGACAATCTGGACGTCGTCATCGCCGGTGAGGTCGATTTCCTCTATGACGCGTTTGCGGCTGGGACGCGGCATTGCTAAATATTCCCTTCAAGAGTGAAAATCGAAATGACGGTGCGAACAATAGTGAGAGTTTAATGGGCGAGTTGTAGAGATCCAAGAGGGTAAGACAGGAAATAAGGCCTTTTTGCATCTGTTGGGCGCCAGAATTACAGTTCGTGGCTGACGTCCCACAAACGCGCTAAAGCACGAAGTCCAGTGATCAGCACTTAGAGGTAATGATAACATCCTCTTTTCATGTTTACATAGAAACATGTATAAGGAGCGCAGCGAGTCAGTCATATTTTCGAGCTCTACAACATACCTAACCTCCTTAAAGCTAATGAGAGTGCCATGCAATTCTTGGCATTGACGCGGGGGCATCTTAGGTAGGTGCCTACCTTACCTAACCTACCTAATCCCTATCAGCACCACATCCGTGCCTAGTTGACTTTGTAACATGTAACGTGATCCATCATCTCGAACAGAAATCACCTAGAATTCTGCGACATAAAGCTTCCGTTGCTAATTCTAGATCTCGTATCACATACTTACATGCATCGAAAGGCCGAAGTCCTCGTTCACAATGCGGCTTTTGAATACTAAATCGAAGACGCTTGAAGAATTCCATAGTTCTAAAATACCCCCGTACGCAATCCTTTCCCATACCTGGGGCGAAGGAGAGATCTCCTTTCAGGATATGGTCAGGGGGGAGGCGCCTCAACTGCAAGGATACAAGAAAATCGTCGGCTGCTGTAACCAGGCTGCATCTGACGGCTACAAATACGTCTGGATCGACACTTGCTGCATCGACAAAACTAGCAGCGCCGAGCTGTCCGAGTCTATCAATTCAATGTTCCGTTGGTATCGAAAGGCTCATGTTTGCTATGCCTACCTCAGTGATGTGGACAGCATATTAGACCCAACAGATCTTCAGCTAGCTATTGCCAAAAGCCGATGGTTTACCCGGGGATGGACCTTGCAAGAACTGATCGGTCCCTCAAATGTGATCTTCTATAACTGTTCCTGGGACGAAATCGGGACAAAGGCCGGTTTAGCCGAGATTATTTCAAACATTACCGGTGCTGATGTTCCAGTCCTATTGAAAGGTGGGAAGAATAATTTCAGCGACTATAGTATAGCAAAAAGGATGTTTTGGGCTTCTCGAAGGGAAACAACAAGAGTTGAGGATGAAGCATATTGCTTGATGGGTCTGTTTGGGGTCAACATGCCTCTCATATATGGGGAAGGCAAAATGGCCTTTTTCAGACTTCAGGACGAGATCATGAGACACTCAGATGATCATTCTCTTTTCGCATGGAAGGCATCAACAGACACCGAAATTGGATTATTAGCCTCATCTCCTCGAGAGTTTTCCGAGTCTGGAAAAGTTGACCGTATCGCAACCAAAGACAGCCGACCATATTCAATTACCAATAAGGGAGTGCAGATCACCTTGCCGCTTCTTAACACACCGAACGGGGAAGGATTTGAGTTCACGTATTGGTCAGACTCCATGCCTGCCCTTCTTACGCACCGTAAAGTTATGCGGCCACTCACGAGACTAATAAATATTCTTGGAAGTAAGACGGTCATAGCCGTCCTGAACTGTCAGCCGGCAGAAATGGAAGATTATATCTTCGGTGCTATCTTGGACAAGCAAAGCGGTTATGCCGATGATAATTTTTATCTTCGACATTCCCGTGGCCCGAGCCTGATTCTGTTAGAACGCAAAATCTTCCAAAATCACACTGCTCTCAAGCAAATTTTCGTTGGCTTTCCCGAGAGGGGCGACGAAGATGTATCGATTTTTGACTACGGGGAA
The DNA here is from genome assembly GCA_001692915.1 of Glonium stellatum. Taxonomy (NCBI): domain Eukaryota; kingdom Fungi; phylum Ascomycota; class Dothideomycetes; order Gloniales; family Gloniaceae; genus Glonium; species Glonium stellatum. Next base: position 27,792 of record KV751105.1, read on the forward strand.
ACATCACAGTATTGTAATATTACGATTCCCTCCATATTATATGACCTTTGGATTAATGAGACATATCCGAGCTCTATGGTGTACCGCTTTTTTTTAGGGTCGCAAGACACGCAGATTCATTTTGGGAAAGAGAACCATGACCAACCAATCGTGATCTTACTCAAGCATGCGTGTGGATACCGCTTTGCAGTACTATTATTTTCAAGACATGGAGAGGTATACGGGGATATCATAATTGACGTCGAAAAGGCCAGACGGTTGGTCGTTCCATATATCCAAAACTGGACTACAGGAGCCCTGAAGAGAAGAACCCTCGCCGGTGTCATTCTACTTAGTCAAACAGACTGCCTCAAGGCTCGAAAGCGAGTAATCCAACCTATAAGCAATGAATTAGCCATATCATTAGAAATAAAAAGAACACCAACTGCTCAATCAGCTATCATTTCTGTTCGAAGACTATCAGAGTGTTCGCATCATATATATCCTTGGTATACAGGTACTAGATTCTTTGATCCCGCAGATAACGACCAACATATAAGCGAGGGGAGCTGACCCCACGAGGCGGTGAATATATTGGCTGGTCGGAAATGTTCCTACGACTCTTACCAAGTAGCCAGCAAACATATCGCCCGAACTATGCTTCTTGTATTTTGAAGCTCCCGCAAAAGGCACTTATGCTGGCTACATGAGCCTGCCATGCTGCGATGTAGATTATGGTGGTTGAGGACTCTAGAAGGTGGAGTCGTTGCATACAAACAAACCTATATACAAGCCAGCACGTGGCTGCATACAGCTCCTGTGAATGTTACTACAGCCACTCTTGTCAACATAGCCCAAGCTATCAACAAAGGCATCCTATTCTCGAATCTTTTTCTTCCCCAATAAATATTTCAACATACCACATATTGATTATCGTAACTGAGACTCTAGATATGTATGATAATGATAATGATATGCTTGAAGTACCTTAGTTCCCTCTCATGGCTAGGTAATCCTTTGAATATTGTTTGAAATCTAACCCTCGTTGCGAACCGGCGTGAAATAATAGCTTGTCTACGGTGTATGAGTTTCTTTAAGCTGTATATCAAAACTCCATTTCGCACAATATATCGTAGGCACTATCCACCTTAATATCATAACATGCTCAAGAATTGCCGGTTTACGAAAAAGCAATAGCGACCTTCAAGCGATGCAAGAAACTGACACAAAGAAATGTTGGATCCAATCACTACTTAGGACATTTATTCATAGGATATCTACTCTACAGCCACTCGAACTCGTCAGGCACAATGGGTGAGGATACACAGCCCACCTCACTCACCCAGCTACTCCCACAGAAACATATAAATCGTATACACATGAAAGTTGTAGCGTTACGGCGTCGTCAATCATATGCTTTACTCCGCCTCTTCGAGCGCGTACTCATGAGCGTCCTGGAAGAGGTCGATGATACAGCTAGCAGACCAGGATTGAGTCGGGCACTAAGAAGAAGTGTAAGTATGCACACGCCAAATTGAGAGACGATGTATTGAACTCACCGAGTCTCCACAGAAGGACCCCTCTTTGTTTGTAAGTTCGGTTAGACCCGCCCACGGGCTCTCTTGAATCGCTTTCATGCAGCCTGCTAGCCGTCTCGTCACTTGTTGGTAACTTTCAACCCTCTCTTCCGGCGTCTTGCGTCTCATGAGGTCGAACTTGAGTAAAGCACGGAGGAAGAAACCTGTAGGCCATAGCCATTCTGGACCCTGGTGGTAATTCCTACCCTTGGATGTGTGGAAATCCGTTGAGTCTTCGGAATTATTGTAGTATGGTCGATAATTGAGATCTGAGGGGTCAAGTGTTGCCATACCCTGTGGTCCAAGAAGGACTTTGTCAGCCACGGAGAGAGCATGGAGCGCATGTTCAGGCTCAAAGAGATCCGGCGCTACTGTCATAGCTACGGGGAAGTTTGGTCGAAGCTGGTAGTCCTCATACTCCTTGCCGGACCGGTAGAGGTCTTTGTAGATCCCGCGTCTGTTGACGATCTTCGAATTTACATCGTAGTTGTGATCGTTTCTCGGGTCCTGAGGAACATAATAGCATCGCTCAAAGTTGGCCTTGATCTTACTGGCCCAATCTTTGAAAGTGATGACTTTGCTGTTATCGTCAAGGCTGACGCCGTCGTACTTGTAGTCGCCATCTTCCCGAAGCTGGTCTACCCAGGCGAGGGTGCTGTATAGCATGCCAGTAATCTCAACCGCAGCGCCGTCTCTGGGCGTTCCAGGGACACCCTTGTTACCAGCCTTCTCACTCTCACCCATTTTGTCCATCCAGGTACCGCAATTGAACTGATTGCCGCCGAAGATCATGCCGGTCTCCCAGTCAGTCCAAATTTTTTGGTCAAACCCTTCCGATTTCATCTGGCTATCAAGATCAGGCCCAGCATTGTACTCCCTGAATTCCATACCAGACGCGTGTCGCTGTAAGGCCTCCTGAATGATATCTTCGATCGTAGATGTCTTTGAGTAAGCCCGCTTGTCGGTGTGCGCAAACCACGTGTCATCATACGGAAGGAAGCGCCTCTTCACCTTCTCTTGCAGGATATCCAAACCGTCCGGGACGATCTTGGTGTAGTCTTGAATATTTTGAAGGAACCACCAAATTGAATCTCTGGAGTTGTAACGAGGCAGCTTACCTCCACTCAGAAGATTTGGTATCATACCATGTTTGAGAACGCTCGCAAATGCGAGGATGTGCTCTTTGGCATCGTCATATCGACCAGTGCCCATATAGAGGCCACGTGCGGAAATGCAAATGTCTCGACCCCAGCATCTGGCCCAGTCATAGGCGAAGTGAGGGAGGCCAGCTGCTAGGCTAGGAACACTCTTATCGGGCCAAAGTGACGCACTGTTCATGTACCCAGTAACTTGCACGCTAACGAGAGACAAGCTACGAAGGAAGGTCTGGCCTGTACGAACATTATTGTTCATCAACTCGATTCCACGGTCAAAAGCTGCATTGTAAGCGGTCTGGATCACCATAGCGAAGTATCGAGGAAGCAGGAAACTTGGAACCTTGCGAATGGCATCAAACCGCTCTTTCAGCCATTTTGCCAGTCCTTGGATGCGATGATATCTCCTCTTCTGAGAGATCCGTTCAAGCCGTCCAACGCAATAGTCCAATGCCCATTGTCCGTCCCTGAGATGCTGGCAGATTGGATGACCAAGGTTGTTATCTCGCACGACGTCGCGCAGAACACTCCACCAACCCTGCAGGCCGGCATACACGAGAGGTCCATGACCAGGAATATTGTACACACCATCTTTGCCATCACTTGCATCCCTCTCCTCTGGATCGCACCTGTATAGGATGAAGTTAAGATCTGTGAGATTAACGTCCCTAAAAGCGGCTCGGGCGCCACTCGTGACGAATTTGTCGAGGCCATCGGCGTGCTCTGTACTTGGAATCCAGGTCTCGAACAGAGCTATGCTACCGGGAGGGAATTTCTCTGGGATTGTAATAGTTGTTGAATCACCATCAGATTCCACTATGATGCCTCGTAGTTCTTTAGTGTGGCTAGGCAAGCCTCGCAAGGTCGTTTTGTCATCGATGGTAGCGGTCTTCACTTCATCGCTGGTATCAACTTCCAGCATCCAGCTCCCAAGAAGTTTCGCTTTTGTGCTGGGAAGGTGAGTCGGACCAAACCCACCGTTTCCGTTACCATACCCAGGAAAGGCTGTGTGGGCGATGAGAAAGTAGCCTTTCCTTGACTGAGGATCTACTCGATGGACAGTGATATATTCTCGATCGTGATGAATAAATGTCTCATCATACTCGTCTTTACCCATCAAAACGTGGATTTGGTTGAGAATTTTCTTGATACCGCCAATGCCACCTTCTCCCGCCTGAGCTTTGATCGGTCCTCCGGTAGAGTAGGGTGAAGAGTAGAGTCTCTTCTCATGGACCAATTCAATAAGTTTTGGATAGACCTCATCGAAACCCATAACACTCCCCGTTGCGCAAGCGCACATTGCAACCAGTGCCGCGCTAGGGAGCGTATCTCGAGCGTCACGCTTCTGTGCTGGTGTTTCGTTGTCATGCGTGCAGTCCATAAACAATGCATGAACCGGACTCTGTTTGATTTTTCGGATGACTTCACGCTTCGCCGGTGGCATATTGCCATGGCCACCGTTTTCCGTAGACTTGTCCGCGTTCATGACTTCGTCGACCTCGAAGCTCCCAATCGGCCTTCCACCATGACGGTGAACCAATCGACTCAGCTCTTGGGTGCTCCAAGCTTGCATGCACTCTCTGATCAATGCGCAGATGCCTAGTCTCATAACGAACTTGAAATCCATTTCTTCCGACCCAGAGAAAAGCTCAGCCGCGACGAACAGATTTGGGTTCACGGATCTTGCTTGGTCCAACATGTACTCCGCGAGATGGATTGGCGTAGAGTGACAATTGTCGATGCGAAATCCAGTGAAGTATTTTGCCATGAGCCTTGTGTACCTAGCAATATAGTCCCAAAGGAAGGGATTATCCTGCGGTCCATCGCCATAACGCAGTTTGACACAGTCACCCCATACGATGACTTCTCTTCGCAGGTAAGCACGAGATTTCCAACCGGCATTATCCCTCATGGCATCTGCGGCCCAGACCCAGCCGTTGTTGACTAGAGCAAGCGAATCCGGACTATGTTTCTTGGTGACTTCGTTGATAGGAAGCCTGGTGAAATAGGGCTCAACTAACGGACTTTCATCAGTGATTGGTCCCATCTTAGGCCCGTGATCATCAAGGCGGCAGTATTTGACACGGTTGAATAGCTGTTCTAGTATTTCTGCGGCGTCGGCGTCGTATTCTCGGTAGAAGTGGAGGTTGACTTCTTCTAGGATTCGATACATAGCTCCACGGGCTGCTCGCTCATCAGGTGTACTGCTAGTTCTTGTATCATACCGTCCGAATAAGGCGCTGAGCAAGCCGGCGCAGATTAGAGGATCCATCCGACGACGGAACCGTTCCCCAAGCCTATCGCCGCCAAGAAGAGCTTTTTCTACGCACCAGTCCGCCTTCTTTTTCAGAGACCATTCTTTGACTTCGTTAAGACCACGAATACCAAGTTTGCCGAATCCATCGTCGGGAAAAATAGCTTGGCCTTCCACCCATGCTTTCAAGATTTCCTTGGTGTCCCTCTCTACGTTCAAGACGTAGTACTCCCACAGCTTGCAGCCGCCTAGAACCCGAGTTTTACAGCCATCCATGATCTTTAGGAGGTCATCAACAGATGTGATGGTGGTTGGGAGGCCAAGAACGTGTAGATCTTTGCTAAACTGTAGAAGAGCAGTATCAAGTTCGAGTGCTGATCGCAGCCATGGCGCAGTTTGCACATTGTAACCAGCCTCTGGGTGGTCTTCAAGCCACTTGCTATTGTTAGCAGTGTGATTCCAAACCACGTCAGTCATGGCAAGCATGTTGAACTCCTGCTCCATTTTCTTGACCATCCGAGCAACATCCTTCTCGCCGTTCGGAAAGGTAGTCTTATCAAATTGAAGCTGGTCGTAGATACTATATGGCGAGTTGGAAACACCTCGCATCATCAAAGGTGTAAAATGGACCATATTGTAACCCCTCTGACTGATACCCCGCAGATGATTATCCCAGTCGCTGGGGAATTTACCCATGAATTTCGATATAACCGAGAAGACGATAAGGGAATCAATAGGCATGAATGAGCCCTGGAGCGACAGCTTGGGGCATACATCGATGTAGTAGGTTGGAGTTCGCGTAGGCTTGGGTGTCGGAACGGATGAGGTAGAGAAGTCCGGCAATGGTGAGAAGGTAGTGTAGAATGCGTAAGCACCGGCTTTATGGATTGGGATATCTATCTCAGTACAGCGATTGAAATCTGGAATAAGTCTGTGGAGGGATCAGCAGCGTCAAGAGTGTGCTGATAACAGGACAACAGACTTGTATTCCCTATAATTGTCCCTATGGAAGTCCTCGCCTTTACTGGGGACGTTCACCCAGAGGCTGCCTTGTCGACATATTGAACTTGTACCTTCGATCTGGAATCGAACGACGTATGCTGGGTCGGTGGGAGGAGGGAGGTAAATATATGTGCCGGGAACGTCTGGTGCCCCGCCATCGGTCAATGGCAGCAGATACACGGCCTGAGAGGATGGTCGCTTTGTTGTAGCCATAATTTCTCCGGGGAATTAAACGTTACTAGCTGAAAAGAGTGAGGTGGGCTGGCGTGTAAGCAAAAGTCTGCGTGTAGAAAATCTTAGGAAGGCTATGATGGCTAAGATATTTAGGTTGAGGATGATAGGATAAGAGGAGTCGATGAGCCGGAGGGGAACCAAGATTTATCTATGAGAGACTGTTTTCGTGAAAAGACGTGACTGCCTTTTCTGAGCACGACGAGCAAGTAGGAGGCACAGAAGACACAGAAGGCACAGAAGGCTAGCAACGACGATGGCACTCGCGGCGCGAAGCAATCTTGCGACAACAAGAGGCCGTGCGTCGCGGGGAGCTAATAACGTTAACGACGCCACGACGTCATTAGCACCAGGGGGATGCTCAGAGTTTCAAGGAGGCGGTGAGGTGGCGCTTGAGACATTTAGTCAACGCTGCCAGGAACGAGCCTGAGAATCTACTATGGGTGTCTATCTATTTAGCGCTTATCCGGTTGCTTGCTCTATCACCAAGGTACTCAGCTCCATCACCCCGCGAACATCAGTTGGCCGGAATAAGATTCCACCGCCCACCATTCTGTCAGCGGCGTTTCTATTGGGCAAAAGCGACGGCCAGCTCATCAAGCTGTAGAGTGTCTTGAGGAAGCGAAAAGCGCTGTCGTGCCCGACGTGCCCGACGTACTCAACCCGTGCCTGCCCGATATGCAACAGTACTACGTAGACACACTTTAACGCCTGCATCTTCACGATGAGTTGTCTGTATTTCTGTGCCTATTGCTACTAAGCGAATGGATAGATTCACTCTGCCAGTGCACCCTCTGCCCTCTCCCTTCCTATCGTACAATCGACTAATGCAGTCTAATAAAACACGGAAAGTGCTGCGCTAGCTGGGCATTCAAGCCTCCAAAAAATAATGGCTAACAGCCTAACTGAGAATCATTGCTGATACGCCCGTCCAAAATCTGTGTGAAAGGTGGGTATCGCGATTTCGTGACAACAAAGACGACTCGAGACGTGGTTAAACCGCAATATGCAACCAGACAAAGAAACGACGCGAAAAGTTTTTGAGCGAACACATAACATGCACAACAAAAGAGAAAGTCAATCCGTCCTAGACGGGTCCATGTCCATCTGTAAGGGCGAGTGTGGTATAAGTTCGTTTAGTCTGAATTTTACATCAAGCTGGGAGTGCCCGGCCTGAGTAGGGGTGGCGCTGTCTTCTTCTTCCTCGGCACCCTGCTTAGAACTCAGTGGTGGCGGGCGAGACTTTTCTGGCGTCGATTGTTCGGTGATTGAAGGTTTGCTGCTCCCGGAAGACGATACCGTACGGTCATCTTCAGCGTGGCTGGACGCCGCAGCTGACGGCGTTGCGCTGCGACCCCCAAATTGAGAACCAGGCGATTTCAGTAATTCCATCTCTTGAGCTAAATATTCCTTTTCCGTCCAGCATCCCTGCCAGCAGTTTCTCCAGTCTAGAATAAGAAATTGAAAACAGAAGGCGTCGATCTTCATGCAGGGTTGAAAGCAGATACACAGGTTCCTATAGTCCATTTTGTTCATCTCCGAACATGAGTGGAGGAGGCTAATGTGACATGTAATAGCAAAGAGGAGGTAGTAATTGAACGGCGGTAGCTTGGAGAGTTCGTCCTTAAGTAGCTGGGGTGTCGTTTTGGCTCCTTGACACTGTGCTTGTATGCGGGTCTGGGTTGCTTTGGGAAAGATTTCATCTGGGAGATCTCGAAGCCATGCTTTGAACATAGAACCGATGATATTTATGTCGTACAAATCTTGTTCGTCAAAAAGGTTGATATCAAGTTCTGTGCGCAGGGCAGTTAGACATGCCGCCTCAGAACTTGCGAATATTCTACACTCACCTTGATCGAATCGCTTTTGCCAATATTTGATATCCTTCCCGCTCCCAGGAACTCTGTAAAGGCCTTCTTCTTCACAGCCCTTCATGTTTAAGTAACTACGCATCACGCTATTAGCCCGTCATATCTTTATACAGACTCAAAATGCCGCACTTACTCGATACATCTCCAAGGCAATGCTGGCATCCAAAATTCTGTCTTGTCTTTTGATGCTTCTAGCCGCTTGGAAATCCGCGTCTTTCGTGTTTGTTCAACTAAACCGAGGTTGATTATTTTCAGTTGGTAGTTCTCCTCGATTTGCGCCTCCTTTTCATGACTGCTACTACTGCGCACAAGCTTTTCCGCCATCACCCTGCTGGCTTTGTTTATTCCGTCGGCTACTTTATTTGAAGATGATTTAAAAGCGTTAAAAATATTGGCTCCCCTGCTCTCATTATACGATGAAGATAAAGAGCTTTGCTCATTCCGGTCTCTACGAGAGACCTCGTCCTCAGAGTCTACACCATAGTGGCGGTCTGCTGAGCGGTTTCGCATGGCGCCGAGTGTCATATTTTGTCTCCAAGACTGGCCTTTCTCTAAAGGAGCAGTTTTTATCCCACTTGCGTCTCCAGAGTGTTTCCAGTGCTTGGACCCTGGTTCGGTGAGGCGATTAGGCGTGTTGCTTTTACTTTTCGTGCGCGGATTTGTGCCCTCTTCAACGCGGATAGACTTAGAGCGCGATAACAGTCCCGCACCAGGCAGTCTATGCCTATTTGTGGTGCGCTTCGTGCCGTTTGTCTCAGCGTTGATGTGGGGCGCGCTGTTTGACTTGACCGATCCTCCGTTACTTCGTTGTTCAGGACCGGGAGTGTTTGAGGATGTCCCTGACGACTTTAGCATCCTAAATTTTACAGGCTTCGTAAATGTGCGCTCACCACTCTGCGGATTGGGATTCTCTAGCGACCGATTTAATTCTGGTGTTGAGCCCGGACTCCGCCCATTCGAGTATATTTGGTTCCCGGGTGGCTTTGGTTGAGACTCTGGTATCTGTCGTATAGAACTTTCCGCAGTATTTATTCGAGGCGAGGACTTCGACGCTTTGATATTTGAGAAGAAAGATCTTGACGAGTCTTTTCTATGTCTCGGCGACGACGGCGAGTCTGGAAGCGGGTGAAACGGGGCAATTGGCGTTGGTAAATCAGAATCGTGGACTTCCTCGCCGTTTAGGTCTTCTTTATAAGTTGAGCTGGACAATGAGGGAGTGCGGGGAGTTCGAGGGCTGAGTGATTGGGTGCCCCCGGTCTCCTTGTGGTTTGGTGTCCGTGCTGGAAGCATCGTCAGCGAAAGAGAAGAGGACTTTGGCATTTTTCTTATAGTCCTCCGGTGCGTGTTCCAGGTAATGACTGACTAGTGCATAAAATTAGCAATCAAGGTTTACATAAAATCTCAGGTGACAAAGTCGGCCTCTGCTATGCACCCACAATCAAGTTAAGAATAGCAGCCCCAAAATGTGCCTCCCAAGAGAAAATCTACAGTTCCACCAGTTGCAGGACAGGATATGGGAAGTACCTCAGAGCTTGTATTCAGTGGAGTAGTCCGGGCTCGGAGGACAGCGGGGGTTATTTCTGTACGATGACGAGGCCGAGGTGGCTGTCGAGGTGTCAGGAGCCTTAGTGGCGGTTGCACATGTGTTGAATGGTGCTCAGGAAAAAGGTGGGCTGTATTTGCGCTTGTTTGAGGGCTCTGTAGGGTCATTTTGATCAGTGTCAAGTCGTAAAAGGTTCGGTTTGACATGGCATGACTCCTGAAGGATCTGGGAGTAATGGTGGCACGAACCGTGGTAGCCCGGTAAAGTCGAGAACTTTCGGCCCAAAACCGCCTATAGCAACGAACCGAATCTACCCTCAGCGAAAAGCCTAGTATTGTAACTCGAAGTGTAGAAGAGAGTGTTGCAACGACGCAGGAACCCGTTGCTGGTTCGGACACAGAGCCTGTACGACTGGGACTCCCCGATGCGATATCGTATTCCCACTACTTCGAGGGCCGTAGGGGTCGAGGCTGGCGTGGAGTTGTGTGAAAGATGGAGATGCCGGCCTACGGATCAGTCAGTTCCTTGCCCAACATGAATAAAGCTTCATGCAAATGCTAAATATCGTTGTACAACGGCACATCTCGCACCGATGCCGGGACAAAGAGCGAAAAACGAGGCCATTCACGCACCAGAGACATACCAAAGCTTTTGAACAACAGAGGACCTGCTGGTTTCGGCAGAGGACAAAGGGGCCCTAACCGCAGCTCCGGGAGCAGTCCGCGTCGAGATGCCCCCGCAGTTCCCGGAAAGGTGTCCAAGTAGCAGCTCGTGCTGGGTCGAGGCGGTGGTGGAGCGTTAGCACGTTACTGCTCTGCGTCGGGCGGTGGGCGCAAATGCAGGACGCAGGAGGACAGGCAGATAAGGAAGGGTCAACAGTAAAAGAATGGACAATGTGATTGTGCAGCGAGCGTGGGCTGGCCTCTGGAAGGGTCAGCGCGAGCCCATACCTCTCCTGCAGGATATCTGCAGTGCGGCGGCAATAAAAGTGAAGGGATGGCGCCCGGCTTCCCGGAGAGTCAGGAGGGATGGCAGGGCCGGTGCGCAAGAGCAAAAGGACGAGGGACAACGTAGCAGACTGACAACGAGAAAGTCACGGCTAGTGAAGGGATCGCAGAAGTACCCAGAGGGAAACTAAGAGGACTTGGGGCATTGCGACGACGACGACGATGTAACGGGATGTGCCCTGGAATGCTCTCCGCCAAGCATCCTCTCCGTAGGGGTTTCAGCACCAACCGCAAACGCCCATACCCTGGCGAGACGGCGAAAGAGGCCAAACTCCAAAACACCACACTTCAAGCATCTATGCACTCAGCCTGCCACCGCTCTCTCGCCATCCCTCAATATCCCCGACTCCATGTCTCTGGTCTCCGGCCCTGGCCGCGGCGGCATGACAGACGCCCGCTTGCCACGGGAATTGCGCCTCTTTGTAGATAAGCATGTCAGCTATATTCAGAGCCTTGACACCGTGCGTACTAACGAGATCGCTTCCCACGCCGACCAAGAGCCCCCATCGCTGACCTGACCGCAGCGCAAAGACGAGCTGGAATACTGGCTGACTGAGCATCTGCGTATGAACGGCCTTTATTGGGGCCTGACAGCTCTGCATCTGCTCGGCCATCCCGATGCGCTTCCTCGGAACGAAATGCTCGATTTCGTTCTGTCATGCATGCATGAAAGCGGTGGCTTCGGAGCCGCACCAGGCCACGATGCACATATGCTATATACGGTCAGTAGTGTGCAAATTCTCGCTACCCTCGACGCGTTCGACGATTTAGAAGAACGCGTCAAAGGTGGGCGACAGAAGATTGGTCACTGTATGTTCGATCCCTTGATGACGAGTTACTAACGCCCTGAGCTCACCGTCGTGAAGACATTGCCAGCCTGCAGAATCCTGCAACAGGGACTTTTGCTGGTGATGAATGGGGTGAAACAGACACGCGTTTCCTATACTGTGCCCTTAACGCACTGTCTCTTCTAGGGCTTCTAGGCCTTATTGATGTGGACAAAGCAGTAGAGTACATTCAAAGCTGCCAGAATTTTGATGGCGGCTATGGTAATAGACCTGAGGCCGAGTCTCATAGTGGGCAGATATTCACTTGCCTTGCCGCTTTGTCCATTGCTGGTCGTCTCGATGTAGTAGAAAGCGACAGGCTGGGAGCATGGCTCAGCGAGCGGCAGCTGAAGAATGGAGGTCTGAACGGCAGACCTGAGAAAAAAGAGGATGTGTGCTATAGCTGGTGGGTTGCAAGCAGCCTTGCTATGATTGGGAAGTTGCATTGGATTGACGGAGACCGTCTGGCTTCGTTTATTCTCAACTGCCAGGTGAATATTCAAACACATAGGCGTTATGGCTAGCACCTAACTTTTGTAGGACCCCGATGGGGGCGGCATTGCGGATAGACCTGGCGACATGGTCGATGTTTTTCACACCTTCTTCGGCCTGGCTGGCTTGAGTCTGCTGAAATACCCAGGCATGGTGGAAATTGACCCAGTCTAGTAAGTACCTAGCGGCGACAAATGAGCCGTATTTATCGCCGACACTGACTGACTGGTCCCTAGTTGTATGCCGCTGGCAATCACCAAGCGCATCTTGGAGAAGCCAGACGTGAATTCATAAACTCAACCGTCAAGTGCAGTACGCTTACAATGCACTTGTAATTCTCCAAGGCCCACCATCAAGTGTAATAACAGTAATAATAACAATAGCCGTGATGCCCCTCTCGCTATCTAATACCTCACGTCTCCCTTGCTATGGGGCGTGGGATACAAAGCGAGAGAAGATGAAAGTCGTTGGCCGGTTTCGGCATGCCATCACTTCTCCACGTGTCTGGCGAAGACCTAAACTCACAACTACATTAGTTTTCCCTCATAATTGCCCTCCTTACCTGCCGGGCTTTCCTCGTAGACTTTGTTTATTCAATAGACTTGTTCCTACCTCTCCAACCACGTCAACAATGTTCATATTACCGCGGAAGTGACACCATCAACACTGGTGCTGCCTCATAACTGCTCACCCTTCTCCATCGCCCTCCTCTTCTTCCTTCTTCACGGCCAGCCCGCTCCTTTCTTCGGCCAGACATTCTCTTCAAAGAGTGCACTCTCCTTGAACGTGCTTTTGTATCTCGCTCACTTGCTTTCCTCACAATTGGCCCGCCGTTATGGCCACCACCGGCATCCCTTTGCACTGCAATATTTGTCCAAAGAAACCCAACTTCAGCGATGTTTCGCACCTGCTCACCCATATCGCTAGCAAGGGACACCTGTCTCACTACTACAAAGTCAAGGTTCGCTCCGGTACTGAGGATGCATCGCGACGCCTCATTGAAACCTACGACCGGTGGTATACTGAATGGAACGTTGAAGATCTTATGTCTGAGCGGATGACCCAGAAGGAGAAGAGGCGCACCCGGACCAGAGCTTCAGGTACGCTTTTCAACCTCAGTAGAACGATTACAATTCCTAACGAACGAATCCACTACAGCTCGAACCAACTCGGCCTCTATCCCGAGCGTACCACCCACACAACCACGCCTATCACGGCCAAGATCACTACTTAATGTCCTTGATCCTCGCCTATCTGACCATTCCATCAAGAGTGAAGTCTATCACACCCCTACGCCACCACCAGGTCTTGACCAAGCCTCTCGTCATCGATCTTTTGCTCCTCGGATGCAGCTTTGGTCAACGTCTCGCTCAGCATCCTACAGCAACACTAGTGCAGATTTTGAGAACTCGAGTGATATATCAGACCCCAGTGAACGTAGGGGATATCACTATAACAGATACTTAGGACCAGTAGCAGACAATGACGACACTACTACCATTACAACAGAGGAAAGTACTATCAGTGAGTGTACTAAACTAAAAGGGGTGTATTGGCCTGGCATGGACATTTTCGATTCTGCCACTCCTGAAATGAGGAGGAAGAGAAATCAGAAGAAGGATGTTTCTGTCGTTGAGCAACTGGAGTTAAACTCTCAAGAAGTCGAACCTACGGAACTGATTTTCACACCTTTGGGATCCTTCAAGAAGCAACGAAGAATATCTGGTTCTGTTTACGACGACAGCAGCCCGGTCAAGATCGAAACGACTCCGAAGAAGTCATATCTAAGCCGACCTGCGCTGGTCGAGATGGATACCAATTGTGTTCGACGAACACGTCAGCACACTAGACAGTCCACCTTTCCCCACGTGTCCCGGAACGCCTTTAGCGAGGAACACACCCAGGTTGAATTTAGTTATGATGATTTTGGACAGAAGAAGAAGAGAGGCTTTGAGGTCTTTCAGGACCAAGAGGTCTCGTTCGCGCATCCTGCCGGGTTCAATTACCTCACCTCAGAATTCCACTACCCACAACCAGCACATTCTCCTACCTTTCCTTTCAAACCATACGTCGATACTTACCACTATGACAACAAAGAAAACTTGGAACCTATGTTCCAACAATCTACCTACTACAACAATGGGCTCCCCTACCACCCCTATCACCAAGGGCCTGGACCTGAACAACAAAGCTTGTTCTATAACCCGCTATATTTCGGTTCGTACCATCCGAATGAGGAAGAAATCGACGATCAGCGGACATTGACGGCACCACCATCCCCATCGCCGCGCTAGATGAAATGCTGGACATGACTACGGGGCATGAGTAATGAGTTTATCAGTTTCCGCGTCTGTCGTTACAGCATTTGCATGGTGTTCGAAGAATTTTCCGAGGGTTTTTTTCTTGGGGTTATTTTTTTTCCGTGGAATTCAAGGAACTGCATCGCCTGAAGCGCATTGCTTTTCCAACTACTAAATATATAAGCTCAACGCCAGCTTTCCTATTACTGCATTTACATCGAGGAAAGGTAATGGTAGTACGTTAGTTGCTGGTCTTTACCTTTGTACTATAACCGTGGAATCATCCTTGCGGGCGGGCAATGATACACTGTAGTACAGAAAGAAATTGCATTCAAGATTTAGATGTTGCTGTTCTACTCCGCATCCCAAGCGACATCTGCGAAACCCAGGTGAAGTGCCTCGACGGCCCCGTCTAGTCTATCTAAGATCACCGGATAATGTCTTAGCGAAATCGCAATGCGCCCTGAGACACATAGTCAGGAACCAGGCACCCAACGAACCAGAGACCCTTGCTGCTCCCGACGGTCTTACATTCCAACCCCCCGGTTCACCCAGGGCCTCCCATCCCGTCCCAGAAAACAGAAACCGCATGACCCATCCTGCTGATCCTTCCACCACGCCCAGCCAAAATGGCCAGAGCCTTCCACCCGCCCCCCCCTCAACCGTCCCTCGACCCCATCTCACCCAGTATCTCCAGATCCACCTACGTCGCCTTCGCCTTGCGCATCTCGACCCCGTTCACCCACCCGTAAGTCGCCCGGAGCCCAAACGCACTCGCGGTCATCAGCACCCCACTAAACGCAAACAGGGCGACGCGCCACGGCGTGCTCAGCGCGGTGAAGAGCGGATACGGATAGAAGCCGTTGTGCGTATAGCACAACTCAACCCAGAACCAGTACGCGAAGGCGAAGGCGGTGCTAATGACGAGCGTCTTGGCTGATGCGAGCGTTGACGATGGCCATGGTGGCGAGAGCAGGAGCAGGTCGAGCGTGAGCAGGAAGGCGGGCGCGAAGTGGAAGCCTAGGTCTGCGGAGGTCTCGAGTGGCGGTGCCCAGGTGGGCATTACTAGGGCGGGGTCGATCTGGAGGCCTGTTAGTGGGAGATGTGGGTGTGGGTGTGAGCGTGGGTGAGGTGGGGAGTGGGATAAGAATTGGGGGAGAGAAGGGGAGCGTTACGATGCGGAGGCCCCAGTAGAGGATGCTGATGAGGACTTCGAGAGGGGCGGCCGTGACGGCGAGACCGTTTTTAAGAGAGAAGAGACGCGTGGAGAGGGTTAGATCGGCGAGTAGGCCTGAGGCGAAGGTAGCGGTGGCGAGAGAGAGGCCTAGGATTGTTAGTGGTGAGAGGCTAGGGGTGGGAAGTTGGGGGATGGGGCATGGCTGGGGGGGGAGGAAATGTGCGCACCGATGATCGTTAGATACTGCATATGCCAGCCATACGATTCATTGCTGTCAGGGGTTAGTGTGGTTCTTTCTTGATAACATGACATGGATTGAAATGCAGAACATAGAGCAGTTACAAGCAACCCCTAAGAAAAGGCATTGGGTGCTAAGGATAAGATGCAAGTCATACAGCTTTATGCAGGATGCTTTATATACTTAAGAAAGTGCATAAAGAACTAGAACAAATAAAAACACATTGAACGCTTGATGAGATTAAACGGAGCCTCACAGATGTGTTAAAAGCCCTACATTATATTTGGGTGGTCTACAAGGCTATAGTACGGCGTTAGCTAGATATGTGAACGTTTGCGGTACGGAGAGCGAGGTACATGTGGAGAACTCACTATTTAAAAGACAATGCATAACTAACGAGACCGATAGCCTATTTCTGTGTAAGACTTCACACGAGAAAGATATGTGTGAGTAATGTATGTGACAAAATGTGAGAGTACCTACATGTAAGACAGCTGAAATGCCTCGGGATGGTGATTCTAGCCTCTGGAGCGGGTGTCTTCGACTCAACTCCTCGGCCACCTTACTGGCACTCATATTGAAATATTCAATGCAAAAGTAGGGGTAAGAGAGATCGCTAATAGAGATGGACAAAGATCATACGTAGACCGAGATGCGGCTTCGACAGCTGGCCCTGAGAAGAGTCCCACGTGGGTCAGCAAGTAGCCGTGGATGCTCTCGGTAAAAGGTGGTCCTTGCGCTTTTGGTGACGAAATGTCCCTGAGCCAACGTGAACCACCAACGACATCTGAGAGCCCCTTAAACATTAATTGTCGCTCTCCCTTTCTTAAAATTAAAAAGATCGACTTGAGCATCACGCCGAATCTCATAAGCTTGTGTCAAAACAACACCACTGAGAACACACTATAGCCTATCTGCGTCTGCTCCGCCCCCTCCATCCTTTTTGACGCTGCTCGCATCGCCTACCGCTTTAGGCAGCGTTTCTGTCCCAGGGTACCTCAATCTCAGAGGTAGGGCAGTGTTGTGCTAGTGCTACCCACCCCAACGATCTCAAAGCAACCGTCACTACTAACTCACCTACTTTGTAGTAATATATAATCTGAGATTGAGTGCCACCATTTTCGGCTTCGTCTTTGGTAAAATATTGACAATGGGAAATTTTGACAATTCCCAAAAAGATTACCTTCAGAGGAATAGGCGGGCTATTTACGGTGATTCCACTAGGGGTTAGTTCCCTGAAGTACCCTAGCTCTTGTACATACAGCATTTCTTGACACGGAGGGGCGGGGAAGTGCTGCAGCCCTGCCATAATAAGAATAATTAGATATGTCCATCGGAAATTAGATATCGCAAGCCTGGTTTCCACGATCTGAGCCTTTTCCTTGTCTACAAGGCTTACAGAAACCAACATGTCTATCCTGGGTCAGCGGCTAACGCATCGATTTCCTCTTTCAATCCAATGGCTGAAGCTTGGAGCTGTCCTTGTGGTAATTTCAACTATCATGAAATGTTCGAATTGAATTATAAAAGGACAAGGAATTTTCTCTTTCTTTAACCCGCATTGCTCTTAACCCCATTCCCGGCGCGGAGCAAATACTAACTTAAGAAGCCCATCCTTGCGAGTATTCTAATAAACTTATCTTTCCTTTGAAATCACTTCAGCATGTTTCCATCCGGCATCAAGACGCGCCTCACCTTATGGTCCCTTGCATCACTGCTTCCGTATGGCAGCGTCGCCTATCCTTCCGTCAATCTCAATTGGACGTTCAATTCGGTGAGTTGACAGGATCATTGATCTCCGAGTTCTCTCATTCTCGCCATTGGTTTACTGACCCTGCTTTACCATAGCGACCTGATATACAAGCGCCCAGGACTATATTTTCCATTTACGATGAGAGCCTTGTAACCCCAGGATATGTTCTTATGACCCCATACACGCCACTTGCAGGCTCGAACTTAGCGGCAGGTTCTGGCAGTATTACATCTATTACGGCCGAAAACTGCCTGGCTGATGTTGTAACTCTAGAGACCGTCTTCGCGGAAACTATTCAAAATGGACCATACATCTATGATCACAAAGGCGTAAGCTACCTGAAATGGCAAATCGAGGTTGTCAGTATACTTATAACTATTCAGAATCTTGTTTACAGTGGTTTTGGACACGTAGGTGGGGCAAGCACTCACGATATCAAGCTCACGGCGTACAACGGCCAGCCTCATTTATCATTCTACAACGGGCAGGATCTTATTGGTGGTGGTCGAGGCCATGGCGTTATCATGGATAGCACCTACCACACCGTTGCTACCGTTCAGTCCGGAAACGGGCGGGCTCCCAATGATATTCACGAGTTTACTGTTCTTCCCGGGGGCACTGCCATCACCACGGTTTTTGAACCTGTTCAATACGACTTGAGTGCTTATAATGTCAGCCAGCCTGTAGGTTGGGTGCTGGAGGGCATCTTTCAAGAAATTGACATCAATACCGGCGAAGTGCTCTTTGAATGGCGATCCCTTGATCACACCGACCTTTCCGAAAGCTACAATGAAAGAGGTAGTTTTAGTGAGGGCGGCGACGGCCTTACAATCAAAACAGCCTGGGATTACTTGTACGTCAGCATTGCTTTCCTCACACCGAAGAATGAAAGGCTAACAAACTCAATAGTCATCTCAACGCCGTGGAAAAAGATGACGAGGGTAATTACCTCATTTCCAGCCGATATCTTTGCGCTCTCTTCAAGATAAACGGAAAGGATGGCTCCATCATGTGGCGGCTTAATGGCAAGAAGAACGAGTTCAAATTTGTTGGTTTTAACAACACTTTTGCTTTCCAGCATCATGCTCGTGTTCGGTCCCAAAACGCCTCGACCACTACAATCTCGATATTCGACAATGGCTCCGATGGCGAAAACACAACTAGCCTTTATTCGTCCGGCATGGTTATGTCCGTTAATACCGATGCTAAAGTGTGCACTCTGGTTAGCCAGTACCGAACTCCTGATGGCGGTCTTCTCACCACTAGCCAGGGGAATACGCAGTTATTGCCAAACACAAATGTCTTCATGGGCTGGGGTAGTAGACCCTACATGACTGAATTCACAGAAGACGGGACTTGCATTATGATGGGTCAATACGGTGCTGACGTGAACTCTGCTGCAATGAGCTATCGCGTCTTCAAGATCGGCTATAACGACTGGGTCGGAAATCCCGATTCTACGCCAGCGGTGTGGGCGACCGCCAATAGCACGGCCGGATCTACAACGATATACGCATCGTGGAATGGCGCGACGCAGCTTGCCAACTGGCAATTTTGGGGCAGTGTCAACGGAACAAACCACTTCACTAAATTAGGGGTTGCGACGAAAACGGGCTTTGAGACAACTTTTGTCACTAGCAAGTACTACCAATGGACTTATGCAGAGGCGCTGGCAGCGGATGGGAATGTCTTAGGAAAATCGCTCGAGAGGAAGACATACATGCCCGCTCGGAATCCCACTGCAGCTCGCTGAAGGATTTAATACATGTATATGCTAGGTAGAACTACAGGCCTATTCTCTGGCAGTATCACTCTAGACTAGATTGTTGATTTCATTTGTCATCATGTCATCCATTTGTCATCCCTCACCTCTTACTGTATTCCCGGATTTAAGTGAAATGGGGGGTATAATATGCATTATCGAGTCATAATGTTTTCTTCGAATCTGATACTTGATTTATGCCCGGAGGGCTTTAGACCCCGATATGCCGTTATCGCATAATCTGGGGCTGTGGTTGCAAAACGAGGACATATTTGGTATAGAAATGCACGGGCTCACATAAATCTTGGGGTTGTTCCCGGCATGCCGGCAAAAGCGCAGCGCAGCGGCCAAATCGGATGCCGCGCAAAGCTTGTCGGGAGAATGACATGCCACCTAAAACTACGATATCACCGCCGCTCGCTCCAGGTCCTTCAATCGGATAGACATATCATCTAGCCTCCGGCTTTCAGCCGCTCAGCCATGACTGTTGACGCGGCTCGACCCTTGCAATGGGGCTGAACCACTCGTCCTCGGAAACACGTTAACGCCATCGGAAGATTTTGGGCGCCCAGACGTTCACCGTAGTAATCTTTGATATCAATTTAATCTTTCTACCTATCTCTTACTTTCTTTTATAGTCAGCCTTTCTCAAATCTTCACTAACGTTGTATTTTCCTATTTCATTTCGCGAGCTCCAAATTTCATTCACAAAATATTCATAATGGTTAATAGCGGGAAGCCATCCAAAGGATGTAAGAGTTGTAGAGAGAGAAAAATTAAAGTAATAGCCCCTGGCACGTTTCAATACATGGGCCTCCACATCAAATATCCCAACGGAAACTATCCAAATACTAAAATTTAGTAGTGCGATTTAGTGAGACCAGCATGCCGCCAGTGTATCAGAATCCAACGCGATTGTCCTGGCTATCGAGATCCCCTGGATTTAATGTTTAGGAATGAGAGCGAGGTTGTAGTCAGAAAGGCTCGAGCTCGAGCTCAAAATTCTGCGGAGAGCAGAAGGCCACGAGCCTCGCCCGCAAGTCGACACAAGACCGGTGGAGCTAGCTCGTCGCCTCAGCGAGCAGAATCAACCACATCAGGTGTCTCATCACCTGGAGCTTTCCCAATACAATCAATTGAGCACTCCCTATCGCCAACTAGCTCTATGCAAAGCCTGGCTCCATCAATAGAAGACCAGGCGGCCGGCTTCTTTTTTGCTCACTATGTAATTGGAAGCAGACACTTACCGCGAGGTCACTTCGAATATCTGCCAGTCATGTACCACCGGACGGACGTGGATGAGAGCCTCCGCATGAGTCTACTTGCTGCGGGTCTGGCGGGTTTTGCAAATACCTTACAGTCATCGGAGCTTATAAAGATGGCTAGACAATGGTACGTCTCTGCGCTTGCTTCAACCAACATGGCCCTACAGTCCCCGAAGGATGCGATAAAAGATACCACATTGGTAGCAGTCTTAATTTTGGGAATATATGAGAACCTTACTTATCAAGCCGAGCGATCTTTCAAATCCTGGGCGGACCACATCAACGGAGCCGCCACGCTTATTCGACTACGAGGACGTGAGCAGTTTAAGACGACGACTGGTCTCCGTATCTTTCAGCAATTTTATGGAAGCATTCTTCTCGGCTGCTTACAAAACCAGGTCCCAGTGCCTGCAGATATCATTGAACTCTGGGCATATGCTACTAATTTCTTCGATGGACGCGCTCCTGGCAGGATATTCTCGGACATTATGATACGATTCATAAACTTAAACGTGGCGATAAAGAACGGGAACCTTTTCAATTCTGATGCCATCATCGCCTCCGCGATGCAGATTGACAGCGAACTCGTAAAACTTCAAAGCAACATGCCACCTATGTGGCAATACCAGACGGTTTTTACAGACGCGGACTCGGAATTGGTAGCCGAGGGCTTTTACCATGTCTACTCTGATCTCTGGGTAGCTCAAATGAGGAACAACTTCCGAATCCTACGGATGGTCCTGAATGAAGTAATCCGCGAGCAACTCCTCAAAGGATATTCCTCAAATCCACCCCTATTCACTGCTCCTGAGTACGCAGTGCAACTTCAGCTTTCCACGAATGCCATACTCCTGCTCGCTTCCGAGATATGCGCTACGGTGCCACAGCATGCTGGATACATACCATCATTAGTGCCATTACATCCTACGGGGTCGGAGCAGGCATCACAAGCTTGGGGCGCTCTGGGCCTTCCCCCTTCAGCATTAGCGGGTAATTTACCGGCTTCAAATTCCCCAAGTCAATTCGTGCCCCAAGCGCAAAGCCCAGAGTCAGAATCCGTCCGTGCAGCCGGTTGCTATTATCTTGTTTGGCCGCTCTTTATGGTAGGCAGAATGACAGTCTGTCCAGACCACCTTCGCCTCTGGGTTATCAACCGTCTGCAATACATTGGCCGAACGATAGGAATGCAGCAAGCCCTCACTTTTGCCGAAGCTCTGAAAAGCCCTGAAAATTTTACACCGTTCACATCGCCGGGAAGCAATGCTCCGCATGTGTTTCATACCAGCAAAGAGGAGTGACCTGCATTTTCCACCCGTGTGGCATTCTATTATCCCATTCTACTTGAGTAATGAAGTAAAGCATTCGAAGGACGTTAACTTGCGCGATATTCTCTTTACCAAGGCTGGAACTTGAGTAAATTTTAGCATACTTTTACACTTCTCATCATAGACTTTTCTTTATCTTCAAACTCTCACGTCATCGTCCACGTCGCTTGCAACGTTGCCGTCGAATTATCCGCCAAGTGTCTTCCACTCCACTACCACGGAGCAGCAGGGTCGTTCTTCCCCCCCCCACACATCTTCGTCTCTCTTCCCACTAGATGACTCCATCAACAACAGCCTGAACAGCCTCAGCATACCTTCAACTCCCCCCCCCCC
>KV751107.1:222-25951 GCA_001692915.1 Glonium stellatum
ACGACTATCTTCTTGATTTAGATCAGCCCCAGCTTCAATTAGCTGCTTAGCTACCTCTACATGGCCGCCCCGTGTCGCAATATAAAGAGGAGTCCAGCCATAACTGTCTTTTTGATTTGGATCAGCTCCAAGTTGTATTAACAATTTCACCGTCGACGGATGCCCTGCTTCCGCTGCGGAACATAGAGATGTTACACCTAATGTATCTGCTGAGTCTATCTGAACGTCGTGCTCGAGGCCGATTAGGCGGCCAGCCTCCAAGCTGCCCCGTAAAGATTGTCGGGTATTATTCTCAGGTGCCTCATTTTCGGGACTCAATAACTCTTGAGTTTCCCTAATCATTTTTGGACCCGTCGCTGCAACAACTCCTGCCTTGTGATGTTCTAGCATAACCTCACTTCTTTCTTGTGTTTTCTTCAGGCTTGAATATATGAATGTGGTCCTAGAATCCATCTCGCCAAAGAGATTTTTGGAAAGAACAAGTGCGGACTTGAATAATTCTTCTGCCTTCTCCCAATCCCTTAATCTATGATTCGCAATACCTAAACCGTGCAGCAAGCTAACATGTCTTTCGGAGCTTGGCCATTCAATGTCTTGCTGGGTCATCTCATACTCTACAGCAGTCAAAAAGTACTTCTTTGCTTGCCCTAATTGACCTTCGTAAAGGTAAAGTTGGGCCAATTGAGCAGAAATACTGGCATAAACCGAAGAGAATTCGCCCTCAGGAGGTTTTAAATTTTCGGCAGGGATATGCTTCTCTATAAGGGATATGCCATGTTTGAGTGGTGCAAAGAATAAGCGCCTAGAGGCTTGACCCTTAATTGCCCATGAGGGGCGAGGGCTTCGATCAGTCAGTAATGAGTTTTTCAGTGAAGAAATATATGAAAATACATGGACCATTTCGGGATAGAAGAAATTACTCGGATTGAAATTTGAAAGATTCATGTCACACGAGGATTTGGAAAATATTAAATGGCTATGGTTTGCGTGAATTTACGAAGACTGCTGAGAAGAAGGCATGTTTTAAAAGAGTAACAGACCTCGAAATAGGATCCATAATACCCATTGACAACCCATGCGTTGCGTGGATAATCCAATATTTTTTCACTGACCCTAATTCTACTATGCACCACTGGCAGATTGCACGATGTAATGAGAAGCTTCGGCAGGAGAGGTCATGGTTGCGCTTCAACTTAACAAGACAAGAATCAACGAGACAATCAAGCGCTAAAGAAAGATGAGTAGAATCACTCAAAGCTCTGCTTAGCGCTGTCGTATCCTCGTCCGAAGGAGTATAATTTTGAGTACCTTGGATACGCAAGTGGTCGATCAGAGACATTGGAATTTGCGACGGCCCAAGTATTGCGATGAAGGTAAGTAGGGCCGCTGCCTCCGGACTCCGGCTTTTAACGGAGTTAAAGAGCATGCTGAACACAGTAAAAACCGAGCCTTCTTTTTCATATGCCAAGACGCCTGGCGGAGGAGACTTCTTCATTAAGGAACCATAATGTTCTCTGTATCTCTCAATAAAATTTGGGAAAGTAGCGATGCCCTTGCTGAGCAACCGACCTGCTTGCTCTATGGCCAGCGGCAAATTGCTTAGCTCTTTTGCAATGGCTGTGGCGTGTTTTGAATCTAAGCAGTCCTTAGCGCCAGCATAACTGTATAAGCATCGTTACCTACCGTCCTCGCTTATCTCGGCTTCGGTTGTGGAGCTCAAAGCTCGAGCAAAAAGAAGTTTACGACCGCTCGCACTGTCTAGCGAATCTACCTCTAGCTTCGCTAACTTGAAAACATCCGGAGCTTCGCTCTGCGTGCTGGTAACGATTACTGACCCGTAATTGCAGGATGGGATGTATTGGATGAAGTTCTGCTGGGTTAAATCATCTACACTATCAATGACCAATAACCAATCCCTGTGACGAGTTGAGCGGAGGCGCGCAACCACTTTTTTCCAGTTGCTAGAACTGCTGTATACCAAGGGCAGGTCACGTCCAGGCCAGCCAGATGATATGATACTCGCGGCTTCGGCGAAAGATTCGTTTGTGCGCTCAATAGTTGAGGCATCGATCCATATAATCGCTTTATAGTTTTGACGATGCGCCTCTATGTAGCGAAGAGTGAGCTGCGTCTTTCCGGACCCGCCAATGCCGTAAAGCACGATGCCCTTTCGCCCTAATCTAGTAGGCTTAAGAGCATCTGCGATGGCACTTAGCTCTGTAACCCGGCCGCAGAACGTATCAGTAGCCATAGGCAGATCTGAACATAAATGCCTGCCGGTCCCATCATCTATAATTTCCACAGCGTTAGAAGTTTAATATAAGGATTAATTTAGGCTCTAGTTAAGGTTGGGGAATCCTAGCTCCCTACCTACCCGGTAGAGGTTCCCCAAGTTCCATGTATACCCGTTTAATTAGATCTCTTATCGCATTCCCAACAAGTTGGTATCGTTGTCGTTCGTCTCTGCGGAATTTGTTTATCATAACGTGATCGGAGTCTGTGGAATGGACGGATTCATTGGCAACCCCAATCACCGCGGATTCTCGATCAACGACCTAAGCGGATCTATTAGAGAAGTAATCCAGAGCAGGAGAATCAGGTTGTCATACCAGAACTGGGCCCACCTTCTTCGTTTCGTAGAAGGAGTGTATTGTAAGTAGATTCCTGGTTCGAGGCACGAATCCATTCGCAATGTCCTTCCAAACCCGGGACTTCCTCTCAACGCTCCTTGCGAACTCCACATTTCCCTTAGTACCAATCGTGCATATGTCCATGAGCTTCCCTGGAAGAGTTTTCCACCACGTGTTATCAGCTCCTCTATGCGGTACGCCTAGAAAGACGCATCCTCTGATACGTCTGAGGAACTCTCCATACTGATGTTCGTCTGTGTGTGCGAGAATCGTTGTCTGGAGAAGCCAGCAATCGTTAGAGCAAGTTTTTCGTAACGACCAAACAGTGCGCTTGAGCAGGAAGTAGAATGATGATTTGTTACCTTCTTGACAACAAGGCCACCAAGGCTGTGGGCCACGAAAACGATAGGATAGGTGTTTCCTAGGCCAGAAATATGATCGAGTAACATAATGGCTACATCCTCAATATTTGCGACCGAATTAGTGGAAGTTCTCGAGTCATATCCGTATGACCATATATCCGCAACGAAACCAGCATCTTCGAGGTCAGGTTTGAGGAACCCTTTGACCCAGTTGAATCCCTCAAATTCCCACGACTTTTGCCAGTGACCCCCAATACCATGCACAAGAATCACGCTTCGAAGATCAGCGGGCTACGCCACCAAGACGGAGACAACGTGCCTTACAGGACCTTAGACTTTTGTAAACCCCCGGCGTAATTAAGATCTGCTTGAGATAGCCCATTTATAACTCGGAAAAAACCACTATAACTGAGTTCATCGTCGACTGGTAGATCGGTATCTTCAAAGGCTACTTCGTTGTTTGTGGAGGCTTCTCCGTGCTCTACGGATAACCCTTGCCCGCTACTAGAAGCCAAGGCCTGATAAAGATCCTTATTAATCTTGCTTGCGAGCTGCGATCTGGCTAAGTACGTTGACATACCTTAGTCTGAAAAGGCGCTTCAAGTGCGGCGTGCTTGGTAGCTGCTTGGCCTCCCTTACGCCTAATGGCTTGTAGGAGACTGGACATAGTTGTATATGGCTGCTATTGATAGCCAAGAGCTCGCTCTCGTGAAAAGAATAGTAGCAATACTACATTAGGCTTTCGTGTTCGGCTGACAAAGTGCTGGCAAAGAATAGCGGGGCATGCATTTTACGAACGTGGTAAGGCGCCGCTCGGACTGCGCTGTGGCCCGTAGCAGAATAGCTGCGGCGGAGGCGTGGGAAGGTAACCAGCGGAGTCGATAGCTCCGAATGAGTTTCATACGAACTTTTGGGAACGAATTTTTTTATCTCAGGCTGCACAAGGCCGTGGACCTTGCAGCGGGCCGAGCAGCTTTTCCTAGGCTTTCAATTTGGGTCGGGTTCTGGTCTAAACGCTTCAGATTCAACTTAAAATACATCAAATTCGGACTAAGAAACACGTCATTTGCGATCCATTGGAGCAAGCGTTCGGCTCCACCTGCAGTTCGAATAGATGACTAATCAGAAAGCAGATGGGGCTCGCGACATAATACAGAGGTCTGTTATAGAGTTCGATTATTGGGCGTCCTTCACTCTAATGTCTCAACGCGGTAAGGCCGGTGATTCGCGTACTAGATACATAGAGGCAGGCTACCGTAAGTTACACGGCAAGTCTACGAGCTGAGAAAGTTAAAGAGTTAGGAAAAGGAAACGAGTACGTCAGATAGATAAAAGTAAATGGCACATGTGTAGCTGACATGAGCGCCACACGGCCTGATGCGGAGTTGGAATAAGCTAGGATAAGCTGGAATAAGGAGATGGCGGGATTTGTTGTTGTGGGGTCCATCCGGATTCGGCAAATGATGCCAAAGTGGTGAATCGAGCCTGCCGGCCAAGTCCGTGTGAGGATCCCCCCCTGCAAGTGAAACGCAACCCTTCCTCCCCTCGGTCTCCCCTACGTCGTTCCTGGTTAGGTATTGGGCGTTCAACATCCCACACCATCCACCAACCCGCATCGCCAGTTCCTCTGTTAATTTCTTCCTCACTAAGGGAGGGTCATCCCTTCACTCCTTTTAGCCCTAGTCATCAACACCATCGTCTGCGCTTCCTTTGGCCTCTTGCTTCCCGTCTGGCGGTTTCATTGCGCTAATAAATCACCATCTGTGCTCACCTTACATCAAAACATTCCACAGTTCTTTAACCCCACGCCAAGTTATAACAACGCCTAACTATCTCCTAAGCCCTTTCCTTACGGCAACATGCGTTTTGGGCTAGCGATGGGTGAGTGAGCCGCAAAGCTTATCTTCCCCTCCACTGAACTGATAACCTCCATAGTGTTATGCCTTGCCTCTGCTGTTTCCGCTCTCGCATCTCCATATCACGCAAAGCACACGGACGAACCCTGCGCTGCAACAGCCGCCAACTCCTCCGTTGCACTGGCAAACTGGTTCGAATGCGGCGCGAATAGTATGGCCTACCCTCCTCCTCTGCCTTTGGCCTCGCGATACTGTAGTTTAACGTCAATCAACGGACCGCTGATTAAAACAGGCTTTTTCCCCTACCCAGCCAATGGTGACTGGTCTTCTGCTTATGACTCTTTCTTCTCAACATCTTTGCTTGCATCTTTCAACGGTACCCGCTACGACTTTGCCGGTTTCAAGGCGCTCTACACATCCTTCAACGCTTCAATCGACCGTAACTTTTTGGAGTTTCGCCACGGCTTTCTAACCGTCGTTGGCGTGCCTAACTCAAATGACAAGGGCGGCTTTGCCTATGCCACGGGCTGGGAAGGCGGGAAGACGGTGATCGGAACCGATCTATGGTTTACGGACGCCACTTATGCCGTCATTGAGGAGGATGCCAGTGGTTATGGCGGAAGAAAGATCGTGGAGTTCAGGGAAGCGAGTAACATTCCAAACGCTGCAGCCATTCCTGCGGGTCAGCCTTGGTCTTGCCAGCTTCCATATTGATGAACGACACACGCTCGGAAATCGAATGGGTTGGTCCAGTTACTTAAGCTTAGGAAGCCCGGAGTCGTGTTAGCTTACAAGTAACCTAAGGTGCATTGTATAAAGTAGATAAAACCTCTGGGGCGGTCTTCGTAAACATGACTACAGCCAGGGTTAGGTAGACACCAGGGTTGTCTTGGCAATGCTTTGAAAACAATAAGCAGGTTTCTGGTAGGGGAACATTCCGAAGAACTCTTTGGCTAATATTCCCCAATCTACTGCCTAAGACTACAATTAGCCTTCTGCATTTGTGCCCCTCGTGTCAACAATCTCTAAAGGTTCGTGTCTATGTCCGTTTGTCCAGCGTCTATGTCCGTTTGTCCAGCGTCTTGGCGTTTTGATGCCTTATTAAGAAACGTGAACACAACGTCCAAGCCGAAAGCTGAGGGGCACTGAGCTAAAGGGTTCCGGTTTGTTAGCGGTGGAGCGTTCATCGTGCGTGAGTGGAATTCATATGAGCTTCCTGCTATCCCGTGGGCGCATTCTTGTATAGAGCCTCGTCGCGGGCAACGACTCCACTGTACGGAGCCATACTACACGACTGTGCCTGCACCCCTCCATGACACAATTTACTCCTGTATCATTTGTCTACAAGACCAGGAGAGTGGGATTGGTGCTCTGCCGAACTTATTTAAGTAGCGGCTGCTGGTACGAGCGACGCCGAATGTCAGAAGAGACTGACGAAATAAATTAGATCACAAAAGCGAGCGCAAATACTAAAATATAGTTAGTCATGATGACAAGGCGTTAACTAAAGACTAGTTTAACTCATACTTGAAGTCTTCGAACGTTGCTATCAGACTCAGAATCATGATTTCGCGAAAGCAGTAAATCTGCGAGATCTTTCTTGGTTTTTTGGATATCCATTATATGCTGCACATACTAGTTAGTTTTGAAGCAACATTCTCAGGAATATTTTACCTCTTCAAACGAATCCTTCATGTAGAAACGGATGGTAGTGACCTCTTTCGTTTGACCCATTCGATGGATACGCGCTAGAGCTTGTTCCTTAACGGTAGGATTCTAATGTGGCTCCATAAGATACGCGCGAGAAGCGACAGTGAGATTAAGCCTGCTCTATTAGCGCACACCTATGATAACTCAAGGGGAGTGTTTACCCTACGGCACCACAAGACAGAGTCAAAAGCATGACTCATATGTCTGGATCATTGCGAAAACGGTCGATTGCATTCTGCCTCTGCTTCTGGGGACGTTTTCCGTCAAAACGAACGCTGGCTATGGACACATTTCTAAGACCGCTTTCTACCAAATCAAGCGTTGATGTCCAAAACGAGAACACAATATTATGGTCTTTCAGCTTCGGCATTAGTGAGATCTCCCACCAACAGACATACCTCTTAGTGGCACTATCGAGTCCCTTTAGTTGGAAAACTAGTGCGGCGACCTTCGTAGGCAAGGTATGGACAAGATCTGAATTATACTTTTGCTCGGTGTCTTCACTCGGGCTGGATAGCATGATCGGTGACGTTGGACAAGGTGGGCAATGACCACAATTTAGTGTTGGTGCAGCCGTGCTGGCATCATTATACAAACAAGCGGCGCGAAGCAGTCGAATACAGCGGGAGAGGTGTGGCTGGCGTTCCAATTTTCTTCTGGCTGCTGAAAATTTATTTTCAGAAGGCTCTAAATCTGTAGAGCATGAGTAGCAGGATATATTCCTGAAAGCTAATAGGGAGTTACAATACCGCTGCGCAAGTTGTGGAGCCCAGTCTTGGTTCATTGGACTTGCATCGTGCGAGGTCTCAGTAGAAGGACGGTAATGGACGCCACGGTTACAGATCATGCGGAGGCTGTTTATTTGCTGAAGTTTGTTCAGGTATGACCCGGATGCCTCGTATCCATAACTTAAAGCCTCATCTAGCGTTCGAACTGCCCTCGCTTTGGCCTCTTCATACACCAAGGACTCCTCTGGGCTAAATTCCAAGTGGCAGATCGTATCATGCCTTTGAGGTAGTTTGATCGTGGACTTGGGTCGGCGAAGCGTTAAGCATCGTAGTAGTATTTTCAATCTTTTAACTGCTTCTTCCTCATTTCCATGTTTCCACATGCGGACAATATCGGCTTCGAACACTCTTGGTTGACAATATGGATATACGCGAAGGAATTTGAATAGAGTGGCTAGATCAGAGAGTCGATTCTGTAATGGAGTGCCTGTTACCGCCCAGCGAGAAACAGCCTCAAGGGCGCATATGGCTTTCGCTATTTGAGAATTACCGTTCCGAATCCAATGCGCTTCGTCAAGAACAATCCGTCGCCAGCACGTAGAAGGGAGCAAACTCGTTTTGGGACCAATCGCTTTCTTCCATTCAGCAGAAACGGATGGTACGTTGTGATGATGATGTCGTATTGGTTTAATTGGCCAGAACAAGAAACACGATTTCGGCCGTGATATCTGCCCCATTTAAGGCTGTCAGCTTCCAGGTGCTCCTTAAACTGCTCCCCCCATGCCGATATTAGGGGAGGCGGTACAATCACTAGGGTTGGCTTCCTGTGAAGGAATCTCCGCTGCGAAGATGCAGCATCTAGCCAGCATTGCTCGCTTGAAGTGGAGACTGCATCGCTAGCAATGAGTGAGATGATAGTCAATGTCTTTCCGAGCCCCATCGGGTCTGCCAGAATACCCCCGCAAAACTGAGGCGGGGGTTCATTTTGACATGTTTCCGTGACTTGGTTGACAAATACGCTTCCTCGCGTAGATTTGATCTCACTCTAGATTTCCGTGGCATTTGAAGTGAGATTCCAGCCTTTTTCTCTGCGATTCATGAAAGTTAATGCCTGTTTCTGATGCTTACTGAGCATCGTCCTTACTCTATGAGGTTGATTTGCCTCGATCAGTTCTTCCTCAGTGTTGAGAATCTCCAGAAGGCCTTCGGGACTCCGGAGGTCATCAACCTGGTCAGTATGTAGAGAGTCGTTCGTATCAAGTGTCATTGGGCATTCTTCCGAATACCTTGCGGATAGGCGGTGCGGATTACGATATCTGACATTACGGTCGCAATTGCGAGGATCTCGCAAAAACAAGCCCCAGTCCTGGAAGAAGCGGCCAACGTCTTCGAACAAATCCTCGCTACCGTAAATAATGATCGAAAGAGAACATGTTGTCTGTGAAAGCTGATCACGAGTCCGTTTCCTTGAATAATATGTACGTATTCCATTGAGATTGATCCTTGAAGAGAACGTCCTCCTATAATGGTAAAAGTTGTTGGTGAATCAAATCGGACAGGGGCAGCAGTAGTCAACTTAGAGGGGAATTGGATTTGGACTTCTGCACCCAAACTAGTAATCTGCAAGAAGTAAGCATACATGCTGCGTCAGAGGGTCTCGAATTTATACCATGCCAAAGCAGACCTGATTAGTAATTGCTAAAGCCTTTTCGATCGGTATATCGAGGCTTGATCCATCGAAATCTCCGATAAGCACGTCTACTGAATACGGCGCCACTGTTGACTCCAACTGGGGGCCCGTAGGCTTAACAACGGGTAAAACCCCGCTTGGGTAATGCCACTGTTCATGGTTGGCTGCTGGGAGAGGTGGGGAACGGCTAGCTTTGCGGCTGCCAATTATGTCCGTCCAATACTGGTCCGCAACCAAGGGTTCATCATGAACCTGGCCAGTCTGTTTGCTCTGGCGTAGATCCCCAACCAACTGGCTAACACCGGGTTCATTTTGTGGTATCCCTTGATCATGGTGCCGCTGCTGGGAGGCAATGTGGTATTCTGTTCCACTCGTCCCCCAGGCCTGCCGTTCAATTATTTCTTGCACCCGTGTTGGTTCTTGAGCTTCGGAGGCAGAAAGCAGTCGTCGCTTTTTAGACTCGTTGAGCCTGAAAAGCTCCAATTCAATGCGGCGTTGAATATCGATGACAGTCTTGGGATTCATGGCTGTATCGATTGGAATCTGATCTCAGCGAAGGACCGGACAGTCTATTCAAAGCGCATGAGGATAAGGGGAGGGCCCTGCTCAAGGTTCCGTTAGAATATGGTACATGAAATGAAATGTATTAGGATCTAGGTAGTGTAGTGCTTCATAGAAGGAGAGGCTGAGGCGTGGCAGTGAAATGCTGCGCCATAAGGGGACGCAAGGTTGACGTGGCAGTGCTGCATATTGTCTGGCAGCACGGCGATAATGTGCTGAAGCATCGACTCCACGAGGAAGTCCCATGACGATGATATTCGTGAGGATTCTGTAACTTCAGCTTCAGCCCGGTCCTTGGGTTCGCCATGGCGGCCCCTCTTGCCCGTGCGCCCGCTTCTGTAGCCGCGGTAGATACGATTCAGCAAGCCTTCGAGGACTTCGAACGAACAGTAATACAGACCGACTCGTATGCCTTTTCAGCAACTACTCTGCAGAATGTGCGGCAGGCAGCCCTCGATACCGAGCGGCTGCTAGCTGCTCAACAGTCTCTTTGTAATTTAGCTCGCCTTGAACCATTCTTCAACGCGTTGGAACATTACTCAAGGGTCATCGAGGTCCTCTGCAATGGAACTCCATACCTCATTGGATTTGGGCTCCTATTAAACTAGTCTTGCAGGTACGTATCACTGTCCACATCTCTCAGTTATCTTAACAACAAACCTTGATTAACAAATCGCTAGCTTGCTTCTGAGCACGTCGAATCTTTCAAAATCATCATCGACGCATATGCACAAATCACGGAGACACTACCGCGATTTGATAAGCTAGGCGAAGCTTTTAAAGCGGATCCAGACTTCCAGCAGGTGTTAGCTGTCTTTTACGCGGATATACTACGGTTCCACAAAGAAGCCTATAAATTTCTCCGCGGGGGCGGTTCGTTTGTCTCCCAGCCATTCCAAAGACCTAAACTAAGTACGGCGTGGGTTGGAGTAACTTCTTTCGTTCATCACGGGGTCGCTTTAATCGTCGATTCAAGGGCATCCTCGAAGACCTCGCGAAACATTCGGAATTGGTAGAATAAGCAGGCTAATGCATGCGACATCGCTGAGGCGCAGAAATGGAGAAAAGAAGCAAGAATTTGGAGAGAGGAGTCTCTCGCGGAGATTGACAAGCGCGAAAGGGAGCAAGCTTCTACCCAATACCAGTCAGTACTCTCATGGTTGGAGGTTAAGGACTCAGAACAGGATGACATTTTCGACACACTGTCAAGTTCCAGCTACCCAGGAACGTGCGAATGGATTCTAAAAAAACCAAAAATAGTCTCCTAGCTACGACAAGAACAACAACAATCATTCCTATGGCTTATGGGAAAGCCTGGTTCTGGTAAGTATACTCAACCCTGACCCTAATCCTTTTTCGTGCTACTCAATGGTTAAAGGCTAGTAGATCGCAACTAGGGTAGCTAACATATGAAAGGCAAAAGTGTTATGGCCAGCAGAATCATTCATTTTCTACAACAGGATAAGCAATTAATTATACTATACCATTTTTGTACCTATCGTTCGTCACAATCAACAGGATATGGCCACATCCTCAGATCATTAGTCTCCAAGCTTCTCCGAGATAATGGTGATCTTTTGGCATATATCTATGACGAATACTTCTTCGACCGTAAAACTGCATCCCCAACAAATTTGGAGCAGCTTATCTTAACGCTCGTGCTTTCGAATTCGAATTCAGTATCCAAATTTGCAGTTAGGATCGTATTGGATGGAATAGACGAGTGCGAAGAAGACCAGCAACGGCGCATCGTGGGCATATTAGATCGTATCATTCGCTTACCAACGACCGGCACCGTTTGCAAAGTATTAATATCGAGTCGGGATACCCCCAAATTGATGAGATTGTCACTGAGAAAATCGTCTATTTCCCTCAACGATGAAACAACTGCCGTATCAAAAGCAATACAATGCTATATTCAGAAAAGATTAGATGATATGAAATTAGAATTACCGGAATTGCAGATAACTGATTCGCATATCGATTACGTTAGGAATGCTATCGTAGCGGAGTCTGATGGTATGTTCCCGCCCAATACTAATCACCAATGTCATTATTTACCAAAGTGGAAAGTGATAATTCTCTGGGCTCGACTAGTTCTCGATACGCTCAGCGTAGAAGTGTTCTGTTTCCAGGATATGAAAGCGGCTATCGATTCACTGCCGAAAGGCTTGCCAGAGTTGTAAGAGCTCTGACTCACTTGGAACCATATTTCAGCTGACGCCTTCTTAGTTATGGTAGAATCTTGAATCGACTTAATACGCAATTCGGCTCGGCCTCCCTTGAAAGAGCTAGACGCATTTTATCGTGGGTTGCTTTCACAAAAAGACCAATAAAAACGTTTGAGCTGCGAGCGGTTATTGAACTACAAACAGAGAATACCATTCTCACCACTTTACTCCTGAATCAGGTGTTTGATTGGTGTAAACCACTGATAGAGATCAGCTCAGAGGGCGTACTCCGGTTTGTGCATTTGTCGGTCCATGAGTAAGGTAGTCAGTCTCTTAGACTACTCCATGCGCTAATGCTGTTCATTACCCAGATATCTTGTGGATCCCACGAGTGAGCCCTTTCTTGAGCAGCATCTGGGTTGCTATGACATTTCTGTAGCTTGTGTGGCTTATCTAACCAGCGCTCTACGGGTTTTCAGCCTGTCTTATTCCGAGCATGATCGAAATTGTCGAGTCGGGAAGGGCTTTCACGGGTTTCACAACTACGCCCACGAGTTCTGGATTGAGTATCTGCTAGAGTTCGCAAAGATCGATGGCGACCATATCATAGGAGGTTTAACTCCTTTGTCGTCCTCACTGCGTAATTTCTGCAGCGTCATCCACCAAATTGGCGCTGACCTTTCAGCGATTATGGATGGCGATACCAACTCGCCGAACGTCGATGCGAGACTTGCTTTGCTCGCAGCAGATAATCAGATTTATGCCGCTGTTGCTAACGAACTACGATCTCGTTCTCGTAGAAAAGATGGAACCCAAATGCGTACGTAAATTTTCCTATCCAGCATTCTGGCTTCATTAAAACTAAATGTTATTTTTTTAAGGAAATTCCGCCGTAGCTGAAAGTACTGCGCGAGCACAAGCTCTGAGGGTTTATCAGGGCACTGTGCAATTTCTTCTTTCGTCTGACTCATATCCTGGGCTAAGCCGAGAGGAACTGGAAAAATTCAAGGCCACACATATAGCTGAAGCGTATACTTGCCGATATCCTGGATGCCCGCACGCATCAACTGGTTTTGAATCGGATCAGCTGCATTGTCGACATGAAAATATGCACGACCAACCTCTAAAGTGTGCCGTGCCCAAATGCAAGTTTGGGTTGTCTTTCTCATCTACCAGAGCACCGAAGAGTCATACCCGAAAGTTCCACTCCACACCTATTACCACAAGTTCCCCAAAGTCAATTCGGCGCTTAGCTCTACCATTTTCATTTCCTCTGTATTCGCTATCTGACGGTTTTGACCCGGATGTTTTCCGGGACTTTGACTGGTGCGAGCGCCTGCAGCAACGAACGACAGAGGTAGAGGCAGAGGCAGAGGCAGAGGCAGAGGTAGAGGCACGAGCGGATCCGGTATGGGCAAGAGACGGCAAAAGCTAATAAGAAAATGGTGGTAACTCTAGAGTAACCGTCGAATTTCTTAGCAAAACCTATAGAAAAGATGTGCTTTGTCTAGTACGCGGGGCATCGAGTAAAAAAATCTTAGCGTTTCAATATATTTTACAACAATTGTAGCCCTTAAAGATAAAAAACACAGCCCTCCAAAATCGAGGAAAACATTTTATACTATAACGGACCATTTAGATTGTCGCATTTGATTATCTTATACCATAATAAGGTGATATTTATCCTATATTGAGTAGATGTTGGTCCCGTAGGGACGACTGAACGGCCATCAGGACGAAAGTGAACCGGTAGGTGAACAAGTCCAGGTTTTGTTAGTCGCATTTGATCTGCTTTGCTATTTTTGTCGTAGCATGGTTACTGCGGCGGCCAGACTTCGGAAATCCGCTTGGAAGCTAGTTAGGAGGGAAACGAGCAGATACGAGTCAATAGTCTCCAGGTTTATTGCTAGCTTGTCGCTGTAGAAACGATGACGGCAGCAGCGACCATGACCTACGCACACTTCACGGCTCGCAAATAACTACAGGGGAAATGGCTCAAAGCACACCGGAAGAGTCCAGGGTATGAAACGACGGTAGAAGAGGAAGTAAGAATTCGTTCTTGCCGAATAGGTTCTAGCGTACCACCCATGGCAGAAGGGCCTCCTCAAAAAACGCAGCTAGTCACTTGGCCCTTCCTTTCATATCTCGGACCACTACAGCACCCTAGCTGCCAGTCCAAACTTGATAAACCAGATGTAATAACCAAGCATATTTAGCCAAATTCCGCGCCTCTCATCTATTGGCGGCACACCCCTGTACCACGAAACGGAACAAATATGATATAGCGCTTTAATTGGTAACGAGAGCTAAACGTTGCGTGTACTTCCGCATAAAAAGGTATTTCTCATATAGACAGAGTAGCTCTAATATGAAATCGCTAGGAAGGCACTGGCTCCTATCTACGTTCTTTTATCAATCTTTGGACTGAATATTTAGACATATCTTTGCTCATTCATATTATAAGTTCCTCAGTTAAATCATTCTTCATGATTCATTAGTCGCCACGATGCACCGCTCTTCTCTTCTAGCATTCCTGCTTGCACGTATCATCTCCAGTCAAGCAGCCCAAACCCTAATCCCCACAACTTGCTTCTCGTCCGAATCCGCCCTTGAATCCTACTTCAATTACCTCTACCCATGGGGCAGCGACCACAACGGCGGTGCCCGCATGGACAAGGCACACATTGCGATCTCGTCCGACACACTCACCCTAACCGCACAATCCGTCACTGGCCAGCCCTCAACAAAGCAAGGTGGCAAGACAATCCAAATCAACTACCTCTCTGGCACCGTCAATGCTAAAACCCACTTCACCGTCACTGCTGGCGGTGCTCTCAATTTTTCGGCCCAGTTCCAGGCCCCTACAGCGAAAGGCACATGGCCAGCGTTCTGGCTAACAGCTGTGCAGGGCTGGCCACCGGAGGTCGATATGGCAGAGTGGAAAGGTGATGGAAAAATCAGCTTTAATACATTTAATACGAGTAGTCAGGTTGAGGCAAAGGATGTAACGTATTCGGACCCAGGGAAATGGCACGATGTCAGAGCGGAGCTAAGGGATGAGAATGGGAAGGATGTGGCGGTTAAGTTCTATTTAGATGGGAAGGAGGAGGCGAACCAGGTCGGCAAGGCATTTGTTGGGACAGCTATGTATCTGTCAGTGCGACATATTCTTCATAAGGAGCCCATTGTTATTGATAGGAGCGGACAAGCCGGAACCCATCCTAACGCGGGCAGAGGCTAACC
This sequence comes from Glonium stellatum, assembly GCA_001692915.1. Taxonomy (NCBI): domain Eukaryota; kingdom Fungi; phylum Ascomycota; class Dothideomycetes; order Gloniales; family Gloniaceae; genus Glonium; species Glonium stellatum. The sequence continues at coordinate 15,174 of KV751107.1, forward strand.
CGAAGTGTCTTTTAGGATCATCGACTTACAGATGGAAGGCTCTTCAGGCTCACCCGGGCCTAAATCTAGTACGTATTTCTAGTTCACTTATGCATAATAGCACGCTAAATAAGTCTGTTAGACGTAACGTATTCTATCCGGAATTTGCTAGTAACCAGCTCTTAGATATCAAACTTTACACTAGAAGCTTTAACTATGTCCGAAGCCTCTTTCATGCATATAGTTAAGAACAAAGTGCTCGGAAGTATCGAACGCAAACTTAGTCGCACTCTCCTAAATAAAACATAAAATTTCTAATAGGGTTACTAGAAGTATTACCTTTGTCTAGCTACAGCCATATCATGGTGATATCATCTGCATATACAAGCAGAACCGCAATTACTGAGAAGGATAGTTATTTAGTAGGGAGCCTGTAAACATAGTACTCACGATTGTTCGTAGGAAACGCTTTGCAGCTGGATCTCAGAGCCCTATACTGCCAGTTTCCCTTTCTCATTAAATGGTACTCACCAGCGAGAAGGCTATACGAAGGAGACTAAGTTAATTAGCGTCCCCAAGGGTCTGTTGTAAATATCCTATAGTTTCATTTCAGAGTCCTGCTCCGATACACTCGAATAGACACTCCGGGAGGTGGGGGCATGCATATTCTGCATTTTTAAATTTCGGCCATAACCGGGGTTGCAAACCTCACTCCCGTAGTTGACATGCTAGAGAGCACGGCATTACGCGTAGGGTATAGACCTTACTTTAGTCCCACGCTTGGGTAAAACAATACTCTAGAAGGGAGATAAGTACATGGTAGCTCTCCTTACTGATGCTATACTCCACGAGCTTGCCTGGTTTGATTACCCAGTTCTTCGCCATCTTGTATAAGTCGTATAGCGCCTCCCCTTTGCTTATAGTACAACTCGTGTAGAGGTTGTGTAGGAGTGTCCTATTTAAGTTCCCTAGTGGTTGCCTTACTAGTCTTGCTGTGTCCTCTGGGTTACCCATTTCTACGTTAGCTTTGAGCTAGAGGGCCAAGGCAGCTAAAGCAGTAGTCTCCTGGACTGGAGAGGGAGGTAGCCTCGGTCCTTTTGCTATCGCTAGCAAGCTTGACAAACTATATAACGTCTGAAAAAAATACTCGAGCAATGCATTAGCAGCTATACTAGCCAAACGAACAAACCGCCTCCACCAGCGCCGAACCGTAGGTTTAGGCCGTGACATTAGATGACTATGCGCATGTAATTAATACGTTGGAAGTGAGAGGACAATGAAAATTGAGATTGTGGACGGTAATACGGCTTAACTTATCGGGAAGGAAAGAGTTTGAACAAAGCTTTTACAGTACATTGGTGCTAGGTCCAGTGTTGCAAGTATCTAGAGTTTTCTTTATAGAGCTAAAACTCCATGGAAGATATATGGAGCATATAGAGCTCTATAATTTTTACACTTATTAGTAAAAGGCTTTATTTTAATGTTATACGGGGCTTAAACTTTAAAATTTTATAACACGTAGAGGGCGAAAGGCAAATAACGAGAAGAGCTAGAGAAGTGAAGGGTGCTCTAGGCAGAATATAAAGTGGTAAATATTAGATAATAAGCTTATTTTTATAAAGCTTGTAGTGTAACTAGAGTTTAACTCTTAATTTTTACTAAATTAGATTTAGATTTTGGAACTCTGGAGCCTTTATAGAAGTATATATGGGGAGCTTATATGGATTTGGTGTATAGAAGCTCTATGGCTTCCATCCACTTGCAACTCTGGTCGGCCTAACTGGCATTATTTGCGGACTTAAGCCCGTTTAGCAGACACCATTCAGGCAATAGTCAATGCCTAGCCGGCCTTAAAAGGCCAACCAGTCTTATACCTCTTCACTCTGCCAGGCAGCCCTCTTGGTAAACCTCGTACTTATATGTGCTTCCTACATGGTCATCCCTTAGTGCATTCTGACCTTTACCATAAATCTTCTCTCTCGCTGTCAGCCCAGTGGCCTCGCCTTCCTGCGGGTAAATCTTTCTCTTTCTCAACTCTGGAATCAACAAATTAACGACTTCTTCGAAGGTCCCCGGTGTAGTAACATATCCCAAATTAAACCCATCGATATCGCCCTCGCTAACCCACCTCTCTAGCTCATCCGCCACAGTCTCCGGGCTGCCCACGCTCACCGGCCCCAATCCCCCAATACTAGCCTTTTCGGCGATAACCCGCGGGGTCCAGTTCGGAATGTCCGGACTCGTAGCCGTAAATTGGTCCAACAAACTCCTAACTTTGTGATCCTCCTTTGAGTCCTTGGAAGTGACTTCTTGATCCGGTGGATAATTGGACAGATCAATTCCTGTCCACCCGCTCACAAGCACCAACCCTCCAATTGTACTGGCGTACTTCCTCACCTCCTCATACTTTTCCTTCGCTTCCTCATCTGTTCGCCCAATAATTGGGGTAAAGGTCGCAAAAAACTTGATGCTCCTCGGATCCCGTCCTTTCTCTGCCGCTAGCTTCCTGATATGTGCGATTTTCGGTGCGAGGACCTTGGGGGAGTGTGATGAGACGAAGATGGCTTCGGCATGCGTGGCTGCGAACTCGGAGCCTGCGGGCGAGGTGCCAGCTTGGAAGAGTAGGGGTGTGCGTTGCGGGGAAGGATCTACAATGTGCCGCGTGTCTAGATTGAAATATTTGCCTTTGTGGTGGATTGTGCGAATTTTATCTGGGTCGGCGTATGAATCTCTCTCAGGGTCGGGGGAGATAGCGTTGTCGGCCCAGGAGCCCTCCCACAGTCTATCCTAATTAGTTTCCGCAGCACTTGAACCTCGGAACTCGGGGATAGGCGTAGTCGAAGCTTACTTGTATAAAACTCGGAGATATTCGTCGGCTTGTTGATAACGTTCGTCATGCTCAATCGGTGTGTCGAGACCGATGGCTTTGAATGCTGCTTTCTTCCAAGACGTAACGATATTCCAGCCGATTCGGCCATCAGTTAAGTGGTCCAGCGTCGAGAACCTCTTCGCCAGTAGGAATGGCGGCTCGAAAGAAGTTGATGCAGTAATGGCGAATGAAAGATTCCTCGTCACTGCTGCCATAGCTGAGATCGGCTGCCCCAAGTTTCAGCAAGGTTGAGACAAGGATTGCAAGAGAATACTCTAGGGAAGAATTACAATTGTAGGATCTGTCACTGGCCATTGAGCTGCGCGGCGGATGCAATTGTCGAGGCTCCCTTCGTAGGTGTCGTAGCCACCATAGGTGTCAGCTAGAAAGAGTGCATTGATGCCGCCGCGTTCAAGGAGTTTAGCGAGATCGATCCAGTAGTCAAGAGTGCGCTTCGTAGCACTACGATCATTTGGGTTCTATACGGTATGTGAGATGGGGGATTTGAAAGAGTAGTGGTGGGAATAAGGAGAGCAGAGGTACCTTCCATTGTCCAGGCGATAGATGGCCTACTGTTGACATGTCGAAGGCGTTGAGAAGAATGTTCTTCTTCGGCTTTGTAGTGTGGCCATTAGGAGCATCGATATTGTCTCGAGTAGCTTCTGCCATAGTGGAAAGCGTCTGATGGGAATGATTCACGGCACGTGATGAGTATTTCCTAATCTAACGACGGTTTTAAGCTTCACCAATGAAATATACATGCCTTTTTGAACCTTATAAAGAACTCTTTGTTTTGACTAAGGGCCCATATTGCTTATCACGATGCTCAGCCCCACCATGTCCATCCTATGACGTTCCATTAAGGCATCCCGTGATGCAGGGTGCCTATGGCGCCATAATGATAACGGTGCCGATCTTCCAAACGAACTGCCGTCTCGGCGGCCATAAGCAGCATGTAAACCTATAAAAGTGGAGGTGTGCATAGCATAGAAAGGAATACCGGACATGTAAAGCCTTTGACTAGATTGAAGGGTATTCGTAACGTAATTCATTTACTAAGGAGATACTTCAGCGCACTAGCTGGGGAGAGTAGAGATAAAAGGCCAAACTAAATGAATTGGATAAAGAGGATGAGCCGAAAGAATTATTTGAATTTGGGACAAAGGTTAGTTTGTTGGCCTGATACGGTACGAAATCGGAACACGCCGGATCTTCCTTCGATGTTATACTATGTTAGGCCGTGGGGAAGGAGACGGCATAATCAGCCCCTGCTCTTAGATGTGCTTTTGATTCTACTGCGCCTGAAATTCTAGGGCGTGCTTACACGCTAGAATTCCGTTTTTAGACGCATGAAGGTTCGTAGGAACGATAGAAGTTTGACCGCTCGAGTTGTCTTCGGCCATCGCACTCCTGCTGCTTAACGTTAGTGACGGTTCTCATCATGGGCAACAGGGCTGTACCTCTCCTTCCGCTTTAAGTAGAAGTTTATTCTATGTGCTAGCACAATCAAGCAAATCGCATTTCCTAGCACAAACGCGTATCCTTTCTTGAATCTGGGAGCCTCAGCGGTCTTGAACACCAAGAGCGGCGTCTACGCAGTCGTTGACTGGGCCAGTACATTTGCGAGGACCAGGACAACCGAGCATTCCGCTGGAGGATAGCTGAGCTGGCTGTTGATCCAGCCGTAGAGCACGCTGGACATGGCGACTGCAGGATAGGTCGTCATGAACGCTAACCAGGTCGCTGACTCTGGGACTTTCCAAACGACGAGGACAATGAGGCCAATGATGTTCCAGATGTGCGCCGCTGTGATCGCCCGGGCGGGTCCTAGAACGAGATCGGATGCGAGGCATATGGAGAGGGTATAGAAGATGCCGAGGGCCGGTGATATGGCACCCAGCTCGTTGATATGGCTGGCGGAATACCTTTTCAAGCTCTTCAACCACAGCAAATAGCCTCCGACAGAAGTGTTGATAGAGCCATTCCAAAAGAAGATATCTAGAAGCAGCAATGGCTATACCTGCGGACTTCTGGCAATTTTGACAAATGTGTGCAAGGTAACTTGTTCTTCAAGAGCGCATCCGGCTCTTTGCAAGCGAAGAGATGCAGTCTTGAGGTCTTTCTCCTTCAAGATAAGGCGGTTGGGCCTATTGGAGGTTCTGGGGAGAACGAATAAGCTGAGAAAACCGATTGGAATGGTGATGATTGAGCATATAATGTACACTTATCTCTAACCTACAAGACCATTTACTCTGCCGAGTTGTGAGGAAGCTCTTGCTTGGATGAGACTCGCCGTTAAGGTTCCGAGAGTGAGTCCCACTAGAAGATACCACCACGTCGTGCAATTTTATCACCCTGGTACCATGAACCTGGAATTTAGGTAACATTTAAAAATATGAATATGAACTCACATAGAATTCACCGAAGATGTAGTGTATAGCCGGGAAAAATGCAGCCTCAAGGCACCCAACCAGAAAGCGATATGCAGCCAGTTCCGCAAACGAATGGGCTCGGTATTGTAATAGGGTGGAGATACACCACGCTACGTCAAGGAATGGGGTCAACCAGAACATCGGGAGTCGTGTGAACAAATACACGAAAGGGATTTGGCCTAGCACAGCTCCAAGAATGTACATGGTTTGTAGACGAACGAGCTCATTGCTATTAAAGCCTAGATATTCCTTAAGGCCTGAAACGTAGGCATTGTCTAGCATATCGTGTTAATAGGGAAACCTCGTTATGAGGAGTTTCTTACTAATGTTCGCTTGGTCGATGTATTTAACCCAATACGCAAGGAAGACATAACGTACAATCAACTGATTGAGCTTGATAATTAACTTCCGCTCTTCAGGAGTATCTTCCTCTTTGAACCAGCGAATCTGGTACCACTTGCGTGGCTTGGCCATCACAGTAGGCATATTGAAAGGTTAACGAGCTGTTGAGGGAGGCTCTGAAACTTGCTGCTATCTCGATCAATAGTGCGGACATCGTATATGTAGCACGCGGAGGTGTTCGGCAGACAGCCACCTCGCGGTGGTACTTGCGAATCGAGAACGGCGTCGTCGTGCTCTCGAGCAATGGATCCAGAATCATGGCTTGTGTTCCGATGCGGGCCGGAAGCAATGCGGCTATCCGACGGACGGGCTATCGGCGCTTCTTACGGCAGTTTGAGTTTTCCATCCCACGTTTTGTGGTGTAATGATAGTGTCAACAGGTGGGGAGAAGACGTGATCGTACATTTTATGCAGGGCTTCAGACTGCGCGATAACGGATATTGAAACCGGCTGGAGACGGGCCGATTTATAGAGTTTAGGACTCTTAATATTTGTATTTGTGGCGCTTAATGCAAAGGACGAAGGGTAAGAAAGTCGAATTCTTCAAAGAGTCAAACTCTTGGAGAGGTGAATTACCTTACCTTTGCAGGTTCGCATCTTGTCCTCAAGCGGAATGGCGCTACATGACATAATCACACACTCGCTGGCCTCAACGCCACAACAGCAAAATGGCCGCCCCGATAGACAACACGGTACCTATATCAATGCCGTGAACGGTGCAAATGGAAAAGGCATATTGCTGCCTATCAATTACCCTATATCCAACCTGAAGCTAGACACACAGCACTGCATTGACGATGTGAGAGAATTAAGGGTTGCAGTTGTTGGAGCTGGGCTGGCGGGTATTACAGCGGGGATATTGCTTCCAGCAAAGGTTCCACGTATCAATTTGACTATCTTCGAAAAGAATAGCGATGTGGTAAGCTGGTTTCTAACAAGTATTACACCCTCAGCTAATGTCCGAACACAGAGCGGAACATGGCTTGAAAATAGCTACCCCGGAGTGCGTTGCGATATCCCCGCCCACGTTTACCAATCCACTTTCTCACCGAATACTCAATGGTCCGAACAATTTGCCGCAGGGTCTGAAATCCGTGATTATTGGCAATCTATAGCGGAAAAGCACAACGTTTATCGCCATGTGAAGCTCGGCCATCGTGTTGAGGACGCTTCTTGGGATGACAACGCGTCTGAGTGGAATTTAATGGTCCAGAACCTATCCACCGGCAACAAATCCATGGAAAATTTTGACTTTGTTATCCTAGCAATTGGTAGATTCAATGCATGGAAGCTGCCCGAATACCCAGGCATCGACGACTATCAAGGGTTCCTAAGGCATACCTCAAACTGGGACACCTCATTCGACCCTGTTGGCAAGAGCGTCGCTGTGATAGGCAATGGTGCGAGTGGAATACAGATTGTGCCCAATCTGCAAAGAGTTGCAAAGCATGTCACACACTTTGCCCGCAACCCAACCTGGATCGCAACCTCTTGGGCCGGCGACGAGCGAACTTTTAAACCCCAACCGTATTCCGCAGAGAAGCGTGAGTCATTCGTCGACCCGAAAGCCTATCTAACATTCAGGAAAGACTTGGAGGAAAAGTACTGGAGGAGATTCCACGCAATGCTTAGGGATTCGAAAGAAAATGCGGATATAAAGGACTTATTCATCGAAGTCATGAAGAAGAGGGTTGCCAAGAAACCTGAGTTATTGGAAGGATTAATACCAGATTTCTCGCCACATTGTCGACGTTTAACGCCTGGACCTGGATACCTTGAGTCTCTCACAGAGGATAATGTTGACTTGGTACGGACCCGGATCAAGCATTTCACCTCCACTGGAATTGAAACTGTCGATGGAAAGCGACGCCATTTCGACGCCATATTCTGCGCCACGGGCGCCAATATCGATCTTGCGCCTCCGTTTTGCGTCAAAGCGCGCGGCCTTGATCTGAAGGAGGTGTGGAAGCATGATGGGAAATTTGGTTTTCCGTACACATATCTAGGTGTTGCTACTCCTGGGTTTCCGAATCTGCTCTTTCTCGCTGGCCCACATGCCACCGGCCCTTCCGGAACCGTTCCGCACAGCGTTGAAACGCAAGTCACGTACTACGCTAAGCTTTTTCGTAAGGTATCATCCCAGGGCATCAAAACAATCAATCCCTTAAGACAAGCAGCCGATGACTTCGTTGATTATTGCGACGCATATTTCCCTACGACCGTCTTGACAGACAATTGCTCATCCTGGAATAATGGCGGTATTCCTGGATCTAGAATTCATGGACTTTGGCCGGGTAGCGCAGCACATGTTACTATCGCCAGGCGTGATCCGAGATGGGAAGATTGGGAGTACGAATATGTTTCGAATAGCGGCAACCGATTCGCGTACTTTGGCAATGGATGGACTAAGGGGGAGGTGGCTGAAGACTCAGACTTAACTTCGTACTTGAAGTTACCTTCAGAGGTTGACTTAAGGGATATCCACGAGAGCTGGTGGGATTTACCTGGCGCTGTATCGAAGGCATAAATCTAGCATATCTAGGAATACCATCTACACGAATTCGCATAGCTACAATAAAAATCTATTCTAATCTCTAATCTCTCCATTGCTCTCTCGTGCGCGGACCATATACGACTGTTTCTTAGTGTCGAAGGGCACTCTTACCAATGCATACGATTCTCCTGCGGAGCACCGAGTCATGCTGGGTCTTTCGCAAGCAAGAGTCTGCAGCACGCAATGCTTAAACTCCTTATCGGCCTTGTCCAAACTTGGTGTTCCCTCAGTGAGCGCTACGATCGCCGTGCTATGCGGGGTTTGCGCATACTTAGGGTATATGGCGTGCTACCGAGATAAAACCCTGGACCAGTCCGACTCCATTGATATCTAGTTAGAGAAAAGAAATTTAATGCATGTTGTACTACGTAAGACCTCCTTGTATTGTCATTTTTGAATGGCCTAGAAAATTTCCAATATATCCATTCTCGCCGCTGTCACACATTGTGTTTCCGGAAGATAGGCGGTTTGTTAGGGGCCCAGGAGCCGTTGCTTTAGATTCATCTCTGCACTTTTTGAAAATCGAGCCCTGTTCCTCCAGAAGTTAACATTCGGCTCTGTGATTTACTAGCTCCATAGCCATCGACATTTACGTTCATTATCATGGCAGAAACAGATACCTCCGTCAAGTTGCCTTCCGACCAACAAGAAAACAGAAACCACCCAAGTACTCCTTCCTTCTCAACCTCTATATCCCTTGACTTACCTATAGCTTAGCGAAATGGTACCGTTCCACATTCTATAACATGACCATCCTGGGCCTCTGCAACTTCGCCGCCCCCGGTATCTGGGGAGCGATGAACTCACTTGGCGCCGGCGGAGCCGCAAAGCCTCATCTTGTGAACGCAGCAAATGCGCTAACATTTTGTTTGATGGTTATTTCATGCTATTTCTCTAGCGTCATCGTCCATTATATTGGTATCAAAGGTGCCTTGATATTTGGCACCATTGGATATGCACCCTACGCCGCAGGTCTCTACACCAACAACCGCTTCGGAACTGAATGGCTGACGCTCTTCGGCGCCGCCCTCTGCGGTCTCTCAGCCGGCGTGTTTTGGATGGCCGAGGCGGCTATTGCAATTGCCTACCCAGAGCCTTGGAACAAAGGCAAAGCGCTAGGGTACTGGCTCACCTATCGCCTCTCAGGGTTGGTTTATGATTTTTGCAATGAATGTGGACGATGTGCTGATTTAGATGCAGGCAGATACTGGGTGGAGCAATTAACTTGGGTTTGAATGCTGACAGAGACAAGGCGGGGAAAGTGTCGTATACTGTATTTCTTGTTTTTATCGCCTTGCAGGCTTGCGGTCCAGTAGTGGGAATGTTTTTAAATAAACCGTCGAAAGTACAAAGGAAGGATGGGAAGAAGGTAGAGTTAAGTATAGTACATAATCCTTGGTTTGAGATTGAGGCGACGACGAAACTGTTTTGCACAACAAGATTTCTACTAGTGGTTCTTTGGATCGGCCAGGCAGTCTTCGCAGAGGCAGTCTTCTTCACATACCTTGCGCGTACGACCCCTTATCTCACTACAAGGTCTAAAAGCCAGCTAACGATACCTTCAGTATGGTTCTCGGTCCGTGCGAGAGCTTTAGGGTCATTCGTCTCCGGAATCGTTGCCGTGATCTGCGGTAATTTATTGGGGAATTGGCTAGACTACAAGCGCGCATCACTCAAAACCCGTGCCCGCTTCTCCTTCTGGTTGATTGTAGTCTTGCAAGGCGCATGGTGGACGTGGGCTACAGTTCTTGTGACGAGATACAGGGTAAACAGCCCGACGTATGATTGGAGCTCAAGGGGGTTTGGGCATAGTTTTGGGGTCTTCGTACTTTTGACTGCGGGATTTCAGATGAACTATCTCTTCCTGTGAGTACATTTGCATGCAATGGAGGCTACCCCCACTATACTCACACATGCATAGGTACTTTTTCATTACAAACTTAGCTCAGGACGAACCAGAAGTTATCAGATACGCAGCATTGCTAAGGGGGACAGAGAGTGCGTGGCAGGCTCTGAGTTACGGGTTAAACAGTATTACAGTCTTCGCAGAAGTTGGAGGAGTCTACTTCAACTTTGCGCTATGGGGTGTAGCTATATATCCTGCCTGGTCAGTTTTGAGGCATTTTAGTGATGAAAAAGATGCTGTCGAGACTGCGATTGAGTCCGGAGCAGGCATACCGGAGGTAGTTGATACAAAAGCGAAATTACCCGCCGGCGGGATTGCTAGGAAGGAGTTAAATTTTTGATGGGGAGGGTGGAAGCTGGAGAGAAGGGTGGGGAGTCTATAGAAGTGGGCTTGAAAAATAGGAATATGGGGTATAAAGTATGAGTAGTCGCCAGCAGAGGCTTTTGTTCTTCTATCCGCGTCTTAAGCCATAAGTTTGATGTAGAGGATTAGAGAATAGGGATTACATGCTATCGTGGGTCCAGCTTTTAATGCCGATAGATTATTAGGGCTGCTCGATAATTGTCTTAGAAGATAGTTAGAATTTAATCATGAATGTTTTCATTAATAGATGGATTTCGCAAATTTCCTTACGCT
>KV751112.1:0-32752 GCA_001692915.1 Glonium stellatum
ATGTCCACCATGTCCACCATGTCCACCATGTCTACCCTGTGCTCTCCAGCCCTCCCACGTCCTAACCACTCACATCCCCTCCCTCCCTCCTCCCCCCCTCCACTCACTCCACTCACTCCGGCTGCTTGCGAGATGTGCTCGCTCCCCTCCCCCCGACCCGCACTGCTGGAGGTCTCCCCGGCCGAACAAGCAGCCTCAAGCGAAGGGCCCTCCTCGGCAACGGCTGCCAGGGGTCCGTTGCCGTCGACCGATGAAAACTCTCCCCCTTCGCTCCCTGCCTGCCCTCTGCTGCGCTCCCCATGTCGCCCGCCAGCCCAAGGTACATCAAGCCCCCAGCCCAAGCCTCACTCTGATCTTGGCCATCGCTCCATGAAACGAGGCAGATTACAAGGTTGACTTCGCAAACAAGACAGCGAGTCCGCCCGGCGTCACGACGGCGTCACTGATCTCTCTACTAACATAGCTCCATCGCTCCATCGCTCCGTCACTCCATCACTCCATCGACGCATCAACGCATCGACACACTTTACTTTCCACAATCGCTGTGGGGCCACACCCGTCGACGGCTGCCTCCCGACTCCATCCTGGCCAACCAGCTGAGACCCCTACCGGGTCAATGGGCACGTTCCTGTGGTATTTATAGCCCACTGCCCCTGTTAGCCTCGTGGTCTGGAACGTGGCCCAAGGAGAGAAAGCGAGCATTGCGAGCTCCCCTGCGAGCTCCGAAATGGGTTTCGTCGGGAAGCCGAAGCACATCCGATCACCTTCAATTAAATCTTGCGGACAAATCTCTTCTTGCCTTAAACCCCGGCCTCGAAAATGCACCTGATCCTACAACTGCCCATCCTGGAATTTCTGACCACGCTTGAATCGGGATGAAGCACGCCTGAAACGATTCGAGAAAATTGGCCACAGACTCCTGACCCCATTTGAAAGACAGCTACCTACGGCTATGTAATTGTTGCAAACAATATCATCAACGCCCAGAAATGTGTTGTCGAAGACCACCCGGCCGCTGCGGCCTGTTACGCAAAAGTGAGATAACCCCAACCGGGAGTCGACGAGATCGACGTAGCAAAATATGAAACCGCTGGAAATGTCTATAAATGCCAAGACCCACCCGTTATTGCGCTGACCCTCAGACGCTCACACTCTCAAGATCCCATTCCTCTTTTTCCGGTTTCCCCACGTCCAGGTCATACCCTCATTGCATCATGCTTCCCCCCCGCCCACCCCCATCGATAAACGCTACGCCGAGTGCTCCAAACCGAGAAAAGAGATATTCACAAGTTGTATACTTCCCGCAATGCCTGCTCTTTATCCGGCGGTAAGTGATGGAGGAAAGCGGCAAAATCTGGTATTAGATTCTTGTATCGAATAAGAACCTTGTACACATAGTCAGCATTTAACTCTTGATTCCTAACTCCTCCGTGCCAAGTATTGCTGTGTACTAACCTGCTGGAATGTCTCAAGGAGTTCATCCTCCGCCGGTCCTTGAATGAAATTCCGGTCCGCGCTAGCCATCTCCATGAAGAAATCCAATAGACACTGTTCCATGGACTGCGGATTGTTCAATATGATCTTCATGAATCCTTTGAGTGCATGTCCCTTCTCGTCTGTCCAGCTAACGTTTCTGATTGCGCGTATGAAAGGGGGCGCAAACGTCGCCAGGTGTGGCGCAAGAGCCTGCGAGCATCCTATTCCAAGTCTGCCCAACGCTATCGCAGCGTTCTCATTGAGTGACTCGGGTACCTTGTCGTTGAACAGGATAGTCGCCAGTTTTTGCAACAGCCGCTCAACATAGGGTGCCATGCCTTCCCGCTGCCGCATAGCAATCTCGCCAACAGACCAGCAAGCATTATTAATGACTGAATAGCCGGTTTCTTCGGCATCTATCATCACCTGGCTCAGATCTAGTTGCGCGATAAGAACCTCAAGGATTGCCGGGATGTAAGGTTGAAGCTGCTGAAAGACATAGATCGCACAGTCCCCAAGGAGAGCGTAAGCTGATTGTCGTACGTCATTATTGACATCCTTCATGCAGTAGGCTAATAAGTCGAATAGATTTGGTTGTGACGTTGCCACCAGCTCAGCACTCTTTTGCTCATCCAGAGCTTGGATGATTGCGCTTAGGAGGTCAAGGCTTGTGACTAGGAAATCCTTCTCCGGCTGATCCATTCCCGGGTTCGTACTTGCAATCCAATAGTCTTCGAGATTCTGGTGAATAATATTAATACACCTCGTAAATATTGGTTTCGAAAAAGGAGCGAATGAGTCCCCAAGCGCTGTTGCAACGTATGAGAGACACTCTAAAAGAGGAAACATCTCCCTTGATTGATCAGAAACTCTGTTCCAGCGTTGTATGAGGGCTGGCATTAGGATGTTAACGAGCTCAGGTTTCGCAAGTGCAGGCCCTACATGTTCAGCTAGAGTCTGAACACAGTCGTACAGTATAAACATGTTGCGGTCCTTGTATTTAGCGAAACAGTCGACAAATTGACGAACGATCACTGCACAGTAGTCTCGCAGTTGCACATTAGCCTTTTCCTCGAGATTAGCAAATGCAGATGCGGCAGCTTCTTGAACTCGTTTGTTGTTGTCAAGCATGCGTTTCAGAATTCCGTCCATCATAGGTTCGAAATGCTGTCGCTTTCCTGCTTCGTCAAGACGCGAAGCCCAGCCTGAATATCGGCCCAGCGACCAACAGGTAATTTGACGTACTACTGGCTCCTGGTCCTGAAGCAAGGATATGAGGTATTGAGTAAGAACGGGTAAGTGTGGCTCCACAACCTCCATGCATCCATCAGCAATCGCTCCAAGCGCAAGCACTGCTGCTTCACGGTTGGGCCATTCCGCGTGATTCAGGTTGTCTGTCAGGTATGGCAGAGTAACCGCAAAGACCGGTTCATGGAACACAGAAGCAAGGACGTCCAAAGCAGCCGCTGAGCACTTGCGAAGATTCCACGATTCTTCTGGATCACCGACCTCATCGTCATCATCGAACTCCTCCAATTCTCCATCGCTAAGATCATCATCGTCATAGCTCGTTCCAGCGGCAGATTTTGAGGATCCGTTGGCAGTCGAAGTGCCAGTCTCTCCATTTGTCGTGGCAACTAAGCGAGCCGCTCTCGAAGTTGCAAAAATCGGTTTGATGTCTTCTTCCCTATCATCCAAATCTGCATCCTCGTCTCCCCCTTCCAGTCTCAGGATGTCATCCTCGCTGTAAACCATACTCTCAAGCAGCACCGGAACAATTTTAGGTAGATAGGGCCCGAGGCAGCTCCGCAAATTCTCATCCTCCCCAACGCAGAGCCAGAACTCAGCTGCGTCTAAGGCTAGCTCGGTGTTATCAACACTACGCTGCTGAGTGACCATGTAGTCCACCAATCCTGCCATGTGAGGCACAATTTTTTCGGGGGCAATGTCTGCGATGTGTATGAATGAACGACAGACATGTTTTCGAACATCATCGCTAGGATCCAAAGCCAGTTGGAAAAGTTGTTGTAATAAAGCATCTATATGAGACACAACAGCTGTCGGTTTCTCCGGGATGAAAAGGTTGATGCTAGCAAGTGCGCTTGCTCTTACTTTTGCGATTGGGCTTGTGGTAAACTCTAGAAGTTTTGGGAATATAAAGTTGATGGGCCGTTGGCCTTGATACTCTCTGTCAAGTTGACGCTTGTTGTCCTCGCAAATTTTCAGCAACGCGCTCATGGCCCCCTCTTGAGTCTGAGGAGAGGCGGTCCCACTGCTGTTGCTAACCAATGAGATGAGTTCGGAAAGAATCTGTGGCCATCCCATAATTCCCCCTTGTCGTACTACCTCAGTGATGACGTTTCCTGCATAGTTCCGGATCTGTGAATTAGGATCTTGGAGGCCAACCAGAATGATCGATCGAATATATGATTTAGTAGATTCTGGAATTGTTTTGTATGAGGTTTTGATGTCATTTTTGAGCATTATCGCAGCAGCACTTCTAGCAGCGTGATAGTTCTCCGCTCCCATATTGACCGTTGCGGGAACCTGGTTGTTCGAGAAGAGATAAGCTAGGTAGTTGTCGATGTCGGGTGATGTTTTGGCTTGTTTGAGCATCTAGTTGGTAAAGTACATGTCAGTAATAGAGCTTTGCTCGATAGTGGCATATAGCAAACACGGCGAGAAAAAAAAAATAACCACTAACGAGCTCCGCGTTTTTCTGGGCATTTTTGTCATGCCCACTCAGTGAATCCTTCAGACATTGAGCAAGCTGCCTCAAGGGCTCCTCCTGCGGTTGCCAGGCCATCATGAGTGTTGCGTACTGTGAGGTCAGGAGAGAAGACGGCAGTCGCCACAATTGTGTGAGCGAAGCGGTTGACGGTGAGCAAGACACACAGCAGATCTATAGATTTTGAATGACAAAAGATTTTGTGTACGATCCTGACTGCCTGAATAACAGACCAACATGTTAGCCATATCGCTGGTAACTTTGACAGGAGTATTGCAGTGATTCAAGACGGAGAATGTTACCTTCGACTCGCGTACCTGTCAATCCACGCGTGCTACAAGTATGCCACCATTTTTCCCCAGCCGAAAGTTCCAACCTGGCCTTCCAAATTTTTTGAGCGAGCTGCAGCCAAACGGTTTGCCCACGCAATGGGATTGGCAATGACGCGGGCGGCGGTTAGATGCAGGAGGGGCACAGCGGCCAGGGCTAGCTTTTGGTCAAGGAGCACAGAAGAAGATAATGAAACGGCTGTGTAACTTTGGGAGGGTGTGGGCGAGGTCTGAGGTGGCGAAGGAGGCCTGAAGGGTGGGCAGTTTGACCGTTGATACAGCTGGTGTGGAAATCGAAGTGGGACGTTCCCGTGAAAGTTTGGCGGCGGCGTTAGGTACGAAGTAGGTCTAGCCAACCGCGCAGCGCCTGGCAGTTGGCTACGAGGAAGGGCAGCGAAACTCAACATCACCACTGAACACCCCGCTGGCGGAGCAAGAGCCTGCATGACCACCAACGTCGAATACCGATACCGCTCTAGCCACAGAGTTTGCCATGCCGGGGATGTCCTCAAGCGCCCATTCTCTGCCCCTTCTGCCCGCTACCGCAGGTACTAAATTAAGGCGGCATCATCAGGCACGCCGGACGTTCCCTTCGCATCCATCTAGACAGAAGTGAAAGACGTCTTTGTATGGCCATGTGGGCCCGGTGAGGCCATCTCCGGGGTTCTACTGCGACGGTCTGGATTGCAGAAAGCCGTTTGGAAGCGCCCTAGGAGGCATGGCTGCAACCACTAGTAGGCACTGTTGACAAACTACCTACCAAACCACCAGACAATCATCACCTCACATCGCACCCGACAGCCACCTTATTTAGAAGGGAAGTATTGTCAAGATTCGTCGAGTAGGACTGTACTCTTATGAAGGCCTCCGGACGCGTTACTCAGAAGCCAGGATCCGCCTTAACACCTGTGGCTGCGAGCCTCACGCGTGCTTCGCGTCTATTTCAAGACTGCCCCACAAAGAACTTTAGTAGAGCCCGTCTCTCTGCACTGTTTGAGTGATCTTTCTATCAAGGCTGCTAAGGTAGTTACGAGACTGGTTGCGAATACTCTCAAGGCGCAAAACTTCCCTTGAGCAGTCATGCCTACCCGGTCTGTGCTTGTGAGCATTGACTGAAGCATGTTCGAACGTCAGACTCGAAATGTACTTACCCGTAGTTCCAAGGCTTGACCAAGGCCTTTCACTTATTCTCAGGCCCAGCCCGATTTTCCAGAAGCGGTGAAGCTCTACAGACCTTGAAGCGAGGCCACACAACAATGACCATACGTATCATTCATTCATTTTATCCTTCTACTAGTCAATCATTCTATTTATTCTTTATACCTCTTACTTCAACATACGTGTCATATTCAATCCGTATTCTTATTCTTGCTCCGCGTCTAATCTAACACAATCCCTTTTCACGATTTCGACTCCCTTCGCGCTCTTCACGAATACATTGTAGATTGTATTAAGTTCGGAAGTCGGATTGTTCTTCTTCCGATGCCTGCGAAACCCCGTATTAGAAGAAGCCGCACTGCGCCGTATTATTTTCTCCAGGCTCACGTGCGGAACTACCACTGGGAGCTGTGGTGCAACTTTTCCAAAAACGATTGAGAATTAGAAAGACTTAGGCACTCGATGGCCGATTGCGGCCCATGATTCCAAATATTAGATCCGGCTTAATGCCATTAACGGCAGCAGGGCTAGACTAGTGCCGACCAGACTTGTAAACGCCTTCAAATCGCACTTTAGTGACATTGTGAACGCAAAATCATCACGAGTCGCGGAACACGCCTAAATGCACCTCACAAGTAACGGAAACCCCTAGTGTCCTGGTGTTCCCTGAAAACACCCTCGAACATCCCCAGGGGCTATCGACTCTTACGCCTACGAAAAACCACCGTGTGGGGCTTGTGATGTACGAAGCCTAGTATCTGCTGTGTCACAGCAAGCTGATCCACTTTGGATGGTATGTCAAGGCCCTGCATATAGAAGATAGACATGGTTCCAGTCTCCAAAATCGATAATATCTGGTATCTCTACTGTCACATTGATTTGATCATGCAGGTCATTAGGCTGTGCAGTTTTGTAAGAAGCTCGATTAAAGAATCAGTTCCCACTTCAAGTTGCATGCCTAAACCATGGACCCGAAAATCTTTAATCAAGCACATTACGGAATTCCAAATATTGCTCTACTTCCTAAGCCTAGACTTTTTACTGTTAGTCACGTACTAGTATAGCGTGACTACAAGCCGTATCTTCAGCGAAACTTTGATTCGAGGCTACCCAGCCCATTGAGGTGTCGTGCATCCACCACGCCTTCAAAGCACTCAACGTAGAGCAAGAAGATCCTCATCCCATTCACCTGTAAGTAAAACATCTTGTTCGCTCCTCCAAGCGCTTTTTAGTCTACATTCATCCATTGTTACCCCTTCTTTCGACGAGAAAGATCCGAACATCCAGTCCATTACCTATTTAGTCAAACTTCTCTTCCCTAAAAAGCAGTTCTAGTATACATAGGTTTACTTTTACCACTGATGATAACAATCAGCGCCTAACCCCCTAAGCCATGGCTCCACTAGAAGCCTGTCTCTTCGTGACCCGTCTCGTTGAACTCGGGAACGCAGGTAGCCGATATATTACCCACCAAGCATAACCGTCTCCATTTCACATCCGGCTTCTCACATCCGGCTTCGTCGGCCCGCCTCCATTCAGATCCACATAATGCTGTGGCACCAGTCGTACATCCCGGGGAAATTCGATAGCTGAGAAACACCCGCAGACCCCAAGTATATCCATCAGAGTGCAAGCGGCCTGGCAATAATATGTCTTGGCACCTGAGCTTCTGGACCGGACCGCCCCCACACCCCCACACCCCCACATCTTCTGCAACACGTTCGAGGCTCCAACTGCACGACCCTGTGTTTGGATGTTACCACTTCCAGCACGTGAATGTTACATCAATTGCCTCTTTCTCAACCAACCAATTCGTCACACATATCCAAGAAAATCCCAACATGTACAGCTCAACCTTTTAAGGCAAGGGTCATTCAAATATCTTGTCTAACGACCCGGCACTCGCCGGTTCAGCAGTCCGTAGGGCTTAAGAGGAAACAAAACCACCACAAATATGTCATTTGTGTTGCGTACATTAGAGCATTCGGTATTTGCGAATTTATCATCATTACAGTTCACAATTCCTTCCGCCTCGTTGTCTCCTAGAAGAACTGCATGGACAGGCCCGTTAAAGCCGGCTGTGCTAGGTTCATAACCTATATCGCCTGATACAAATATCATCATACGCTATACTGCCGTTGTTGTGTCAAGCGGCTGCGACGTTTTCTACCACATTGGAATAAAGTAATCGGCCAAATCGCGTCTCAAAACTACCAACCAAAACCGATTAATCCTAAGACGCGACCGCTCTCAGTCCTAGATAGACGTCATTAGCCTTTCCATGCGTTGTAGCACCAGTACTGTCCCTCGAAATACAACCAGCCTTACTCAGCCCAGCCCTACCCTATGCTCACAAGGCACAGTTTCCAAACCTGCACTCAGCCCGCCAGCATTAGAACGGCTCCCGAGGGGAATATTTTTCGGCGTCACGCAAACAGGCATCACGTCACCCTATTTCGGGCCGCTATTTACTATATTCTTCAACCAGCTGACTGACGTTACAGGAGTCGCACGTTTTATAGAAGAGTCATAACCGGAAAAGCTGTTCGTACCAAAGGTAGGAACGGCTCCAGCCATTCCTATAGATCTAGAAGTTAGACTTGTGTTTCCTAAACTCACGTTAGACTATTAGAGTGGCTATTAGATTCCTAATATAAGCCTTTCTAGCCATGCAAAGCAGTAGAAGGCAGAAAGAAGGGCAGCGAGGGGCCCAAGGCCCAGCAATGAGTAGCTATTAGCCAATATTAACCGTTAACAGACACGTATCTTTTTTAATAGATTGTCCCAAAAGGCTCTGCGACGTACCCTGAGCCATCGAGACAGGAGCTTGCACACGTTTATCGCTTAAGACGCTCTTAGAGGTGTTCTCAACATTAGTTCCTTGTTAACGTTTGAGGAGTTCTGTTAGAAGGTTCCTCTGGGTTCCAGGAGGTTAACTAACAATCTGATTGAAAGGAGCAAACGGTTTGCTCAAAGAATCGTATTTAGGTTGTTGATTCATCTAGAAGATGCGCAGGTCTGTACGTTAGGTATACGGTTTATATAAAGACCTTAGATACCTAATCAATGTAGGATAAATAAGACAGTAAGCTCTATTTTCTACTTCTCAACCAGGTGAATGGGTAACGTGAGAGCGCAACAAGTGTATAGTAGGTTAGAGAATGATAGACCCTAAAATAGTGAAATTTAAACAAGAATTTTTGTTCTATACAAGGGGTATGGGAAGTATAGATGCTGTTGTTATAGATGGTAGTTGAGAGCGTCCAGTTAGAAGGTCGGAAGCCTGGTGGTTGGAGGCTAGCTAGGGCAGCCGAGCCAGTGGCATTTACGGTGGTAAAACAAGGATCGTTGCAAAAGGCGTCTGATTCCACAGCATCGACGAGAGATATAAAGAGGGTAGCAGGAAATAGCAAAGACTTAAACAGAGTTACGAGGGTCGTCTCTCTTCGTGAGCCGACTTCCAGGACTTTTACGGATACGCAACGATTGCGCCGTTGCAAAAAATTATAGAGTATAGGAGAACCATCATATTATATCTAATGAAAGGACGATCACCTTCTTTACGGGCATCGAAGGCTTTTCCTACCCTGGAGTTTTCGACTGAAATCTGCCTTCAGGCCCACCGCAAGGTTTAGAGGATTGCTCCGTGGCGACGCTCTGCTTTGTTCAGCAGATGATGGCAGTGTAAGGCATATCATGTGAGATACAGGGCGAGCTAATCACGAGGCTTGAACTACCGCCAGACCACCGAGTCTATGTTTGATCCCAACCACTCCTGGTTGCTTCAGCCACTCCTTGGCGACTGCAATTGGAAAAAGAAGTTGCTCCATTTGTTTCATCATCTTCTGCCAAGGTCGTTTCGTGGCTCCGTTTGCCCAATATAACCTGTCATGTATGTTGGCGTTTCGTCCTTTGGGTAGAAGCGGCAGGGTCAATTGTCTTCCCGGTCGATCCTATTGGGGTGCGTATTCCAAGCATGCTTCTAGCTGTAGTTGAATGCGATTGCACCACATTTCTTGCACCGAGTCTAAACAAGCTGGAATATAAAGCGAAGAAATGGAAGAAAAGAAACGGCTGCGATTAACCTGTAGCCTGACCTGGTCTGATCCCTTTGGATGATATCGGGTGATATGCGGAGTGGAATGCCAGTCCAGATTGTGCTTTGACCTTCGGAGCGGGCTTGCGGTAGCTAGCACAAAGAATGAGATAAATAATTGGTAGAGGCTGAGTGGACCTCTCACATTTACGCGACGGACAATATCAACCCGATTTCTAGGCCGCAGCCACGCTCCGCCTGCAAGGAGTATTGCAAATAGGAATAAAAATCGTCGAGAGAAGTGGAGGTGGCAACTCTGTCGAGCTCCAGAAGTCTCGCTTCGCCGGCTTCGTCCCGTCGTCGAAAGCAGCAGTCGGTCATGCAACTTGAGACAGTCCGAAACCACAACATCAGCTGCTCCGCAACCACTTCCTCTTCTCAACACCCCTCGACATCCGCCAGACCAGCTATTACCTTCTCAAACTGATCGCCACTACATCGCGACGTTCCTAGCGCTGCTCTCGATATTCTTCCGACCGCGTACGTCACTCAGGGCTTGGGCCCCGCTGCATCAGGGTTGAGGTGTAGGGTGAGAGGCCAACACAGCATCGACTCCGCCTCTCCGGAACGCACTGGTGAATCGTATATATAATCTTCCGTGCCATTATTGTGGACGGAGGACCTGAGCAGGTCTGGACGATGCTGTCGCACGACGCACGGCGGGCTGAATCGCCACCAACAACACTCTCTCGCTCATACCTCCCATCACAAAATACCCCATCAATCCCACCGACAATCATCTTAGAAACCAGCGATGGCCTGCAAAGTGCTTATAGCGAGCCTGTACGAATATCGAGTAATATCGGATCAACGGCAAAGGGTATCATGATCGGTATCTTTTCGGTATTGGGGGCAGCTTGTTTGGTTTCGATTATTGCAGCAATCATCTATTTCTTTCGGTATACATCGCGCGGACGCATTTTCTTAGATCGAATAGGAAGGCCTGGAGAATATGATGATGAACAGGCATTTGCGAAGGAAGAGGCGGAGGCGTTAGAAGAGATGGACGACATTCAAAGAACGGAGTATTTACGGGCGAAAGGTAAGATACGGCAACATCGATTCACATAGCATGCTTCTGGTGTCTATCAAAAGCGACATACTAGTTTACTGACTCCCGGCAGCTTTCATTCAAGCAAATCCCCCCGAATCTGTACAAACGGACATATCTTTATCACAATTCTTGGCAATACAGGAGAAAGGCGTTTCTGCGTGGGAATTTGAACCAGAACTCGAAATTGCAAACTGCTTCGTCGAGGGCCGAACGGAGATCGAGTTCTTTGACTCGGAGTGCAGTGTACAAAGCAATTTACCGGTACCCAAGCAGAATGAGGTCTATTATTGGGAGGCGAAGATATACGATAAGCCAGAGTCGTCCGTTATCTCAATCGGTATGACTACAAAGCCATATCCGCTATTCAGATTACCAGGTATATCTCCAATTCCAGCCATGATATGGCGCCATTCCGTACTGATAGTTCTCTAGGGTATCACAAATTCTCCGTAGCTTATACCTCTCACGGCTTTCGTCGATACAACCAACCCTTTACCCCGACCCCGTACGGACCTGCTTATGTTCAAGGCGACGTTATTGGTGTCGGATACCGGCCCCGCACGGGCACTGTTTTCTTTACACGCAATGGTAAAAAACTGGACGACGTTGCGCATGGGCTTAAATCACAAAATTTCTTTCCTACTGTTGGCGCTAATGGACCCTGCCAAGTCCATGTTAATTTTGGGCAATTGGGCTTCGTGTTTATCGAGGCAAACGTTAAGAAATGGGGATTAGCGCCAATGACGGGCAGTCTTGCGCCTCCACCTCCATATGGTAGCGAGCAGGGTAGTATCTTGCTCGAGGGTGGTAGGGAAGGTGTAAGAGAGGGGATGGGTGCGTATATCGCGGCCGGTTTTGGCCACGGTAGGAGTAGTAGCCAGCAGATGCGACTAGGAAGAAACCAACCGACAAGCCCCGGCCCACAGCGCAGTCCAACAGACATCTCGCTTGCCCAGCTTAGTCTCGTGGATTCCCATGAAGACGATATAGGCGAGGGAACAAGCAGCGCGGCAGCTATGGCTGCAGCTGCAGCTATACAGCACCACGGTTTAGGCTTTGAGCATGCAGATGCGCCGCCGGAATACGAAAGTCCTGGAGGCTCTCCGCGGCAAAGGCAGAGGAGGAGGCCGGGCAACGAGGACGTTGACTGGGATGATCGGACACCGCTATTAGATAGGCATTACGACTTCGAGCCTCCCATTCCGAGCTACGATGCAGCTGTTGCGGAAAGGCCTGGCCTGAGAGATAGGAGTGATACCCAAAATTCACATGACTCGAGACGACGATGACGAGAGTCTACGTTTCTTTTGTTCTATTGATAGGAATCATGATAAGATACTCACCTTACTGGTATGCAAATTTTCTTTATTGGGTTTCTGGCGGTTCGGGTGCGGGAATATGGGTCGGACTCGTCTCTTTTACATTAGCGGAAACGGTAAATGGGATGCTTTTGGGGGCAGGCGTCAGCGATCATTATCATCCAAGCTCTCTTTTGTCGATACGTGGCTCGTATAGTTTTGCGCCTTGGCTCGTTGCATCCCTTCTTGGAGGGCTTTTGGGGGGAATTGGTGTCGAGTGATAGCCCTTTGCGCTCTGCGAATATAGTTGGGAGGGGAAAGGCATTTGTCTAGCATGCTTGCTCGTTTTTGGTATCCATAACTACTTCCCTCTAGACGTTTGGAGTCCGAGGTTTGCTCTTCTCTACACCGAGTAACTTTGCTGTCCTGATCTCTTGTGAATCACTTTCTGTTTCAGCAAACAGCATAAATTCTTTTGCGTATTGAGTTCTGAAGTGCTTGAAACATTTGTAAAAAGTGTACATAGCATAATCGAGGGGTAAACGAATGATCTCCCGCCCATACGAGTAATGTGAAATTTATCTGGACATGCCAGTGATCTAGAATCTTTGACCCAAAACAGACAATTCCGGGAAATGCAATATTCCCACAAATCTCAAACTATACGCCTAAATAACTAATAAGAACTCTAGACATCCAAAGTATGTCCCGACTGATAAATTACGAAAACCGCCGCTGGATAAGTGCCGGTGATCTCGTACTCAAAGATCGTCGAAAGGGCTCACTCTCGTCTCTTGCACAAAATTGTGCATCCAGCTCAAGGTCTTTTGATGGAAACAAAAGATCGAGCGAGGCATGAGACGGATGTTCAAGGCTTAGTAAACGGTATAAAAGACGTCGTGATCTTAACACGATTTGAGCAATTCTTGTGAAGACTTTCGGCGCTCTACAGTCTAAAAATTCGGGGAATGCCGTTACAAGTTTTAATTAATTTAAATAAATAGATGTGAAGTGCAAGTTGAGAGCATCCAACTGCTTAATCTCGAAAGCGGTGGATAAGGAAGATATCGAGTTAAAGTTTGGAAAACTTTAGCAGGCCTCAACCGAGAAGAATGTGCTTAGTCATTCATTAGTCTAGTAGGTGCACTAGGTACCTGAGCCAGGAACGTCACTATTCGCCAGGCTCCACAGAGGGAGGCTGAATTAATTGCTGTCTGCTTACACAGTAGTTCTATACTTATAGGCATGGTAATACGATTTTTATCTTATATACACCTAAAAAATTTAACAAAGGTAACCCAAAAAACTGTCTACATTCGGAAATTAAAATATTTACGCTCACCTGCAGTTGTGGCTATTTTCCTATGAGAAGTGCCAAGGCATACTGTAATTAATTTAGCTACCCCCGGTGCTCTTACACCCCTCTCGTTCTCCGAAGCTGATTTGTCCAAACAGCTCTCCAGCTGCCGTACCGATGAGTATTCTAAGACACCAGGTAACACAGCGGATTCGGCTCCTCAAGCGTGACCCCGCCGTTAAGGAATGTTGAGAAACTAGGATATGATAAGATTGCTTGGCTAGCTAAGTGACTAGCAGAGATAGGTAACCCGCGGCAATAATGACAAGAGATTAATTTCTTCAGTCGCATCGTACTTTTTCCTTGTATTATTTTTTTTTTTTTGACTCGCCCATGGTTTCTTCGAGTGTTATTCAAGGTGAGAAGGCGATAGGGCCGCAGGTTTCGCCTGTCTCATTGAGTACGAACGCTCCGGACCCCGAGTTAGGGTCCAGTGCTGGGCCTTTGGACGGGGATGTTGCGTTAGCCATAGT
Organism: Glonium stellatum; assembly: GCA_001692915.1. Taxonomy (NCBI): domain Eukaryota; kingdom Fungi; phylum Ascomycota; class Dothideomycetes; order Gloniales; family Gloniaceae; genus Glonium; species Glonium stellatum. The sequence goes on from KV751112.1 coordinate 13,970, forward strand.
CGGAGAGCATTCTCAAGAGATCGACAAAGATGTTGAAGCAAGGGTACTAAGGAGGATAGACTTGTTCTTGATTCCTGCCATGGTTGTTGGTACGGTCATGCTCAATACTATATACGTGACTATCACTAATTTTAGTAGGCTATGGCCTAGTATATTATGACAAGGCGATTCTAGGAAGTGCTGTACTTTTCGGCATGACCAAAGACCTCTCGCTCAGTGTTGTCGATACTTCGACTCACCCCCCAACTACCGATACCTCGCGTTTGAGCTGGGCAACTTCCATGTTCTACTTCGGCATGCTCGCTGGCCTTTACCCAATGACCTTCACTCTGCAACGCTTCAACCTAGGGAGGATTCTCGGCGTTATAGTTGTATTCTGGGCGCTGGTGTGTATGCTCACTGCGACGATGACCAGTTGGCGCGGGTTATATACTCAGCGCTTCTTCCTGGGATTCATAGAATCAGTCATCCCAACAGGTTTCATGTGTATTGTCAGTGGCTATTATACACAAGACGAGCAGGCTCTTCGTCAATCATGGTGGTTCTCCTCCACTGGCCTTTTCACAATCATCGGGAGCGCCTTGAATTACGGGTTCGCGCAGATTACGGGCGGAACTTTGAAGCGATGGCAATATATCTACATAATGGCTGGGTCTTTGACAGCGTTATTTGGTCTGTGGTGCTTTGTGGTCCCGAACTCTCCGGTTTCTGCCTGGTTTCTCACCTCGGATGAGCGTGTCGTGGCAGTCGAGCGACTACGAAAAGGGCAGACGGGGGTTCGGTGTCAGAAAATCAAGCCAACCCAATTATGGGAGGCATTCCTAGACATCAAAGTATGGCTCGTCGCGCTAATAATGGCATCTGCATACACGGTCAACGGTGCTGTCGCTGGTTTTGGCCCGCTTATTGTTAGCACATTTGGCTGGACGCCGCTAGAGTCTATCCTCCTTCAGTTCCCTTTAGGTGGAATCTGCCTCATTGACATTCTCATCTGTGGCTGGCTCTCATCTCGATTCCAGAATATTCGCATTCCACTTCTAATCCTCAATTGTCTCCCGGTCATTGCTGGTTGTGCAATGATCTGGAAATCCGGCTGGACACATCACGCACCCACACCTGTTGTTGGCTACTCAATCATCGGCACCTTTGGAGCTGTCGCGAGCTTGGCGATTTGCATTGGCATGGCTAACGTGGCCGGTGCAACAAAGAAGAGTGCCATGGCTGCTGCTATTTTTATCGCTTATTGTGTTGGAAACATAGTGGGACCGCAGCTTATTAAAAGTCAGACGAAAGCCAGGCACTATCCGGAGCTATGGGAAGGGCTGATCATTTGGTAAGTACTGCACCATTCTACTAGCCTCGCCACTTTGATCTTCTGTAACGCCGTAGGAGTATAATGCTAACTATTATAGCTATTGCGTTACCATAGCTGCGGCGACTGCTCTGTACGTTATTCTCTGGAGGGAAAACAAGCGGCGAGAGGCATATCCAATTAACGAGGACGAGAGAGATAAGCTTGCTTTTAGGGACTTGACGGACAAGGAAAACCCCTATTTTCGATATGTTCTGTAATCTTATATAACGGCGGTGAAGTATGAGAGGCCTCGATACCCGAAGTTTGGAACTGAAAAGTTATATTATACCTCTGTTGAAAGATGTACACTCTCCAGAACAATTCATTTTATTTAAATTGGCATAGAGTTAATGGATGACATGGAAGCAAGGATATCATGCTACGAAAAGTTAGAAGAATGGGGATATGATAAAGTTTTATGCTTAAAATCTGGCCCTGCATTTACGGCAAGGCTGAATAGGATCAAGGCGGAGTTACAACAAAAGTTTGTGGAACTTGTCACTTTGCCTTTTACATAACAATGCGATTTATGGTCTGAATCACTAGCAGATGCTAACATGAATGCAATTGTATGTGTTATTTTAAGATATTGGTAGCTTACTTTGGTCGGTATGCATGCTTGGCGCAGCAAGGCTGAATATACGTGATTTCGATTCAGGAGAATGCTAAAAGGTAGGGTGGAGAAGCTTTTTCCTCCGCCCCCACCTTGCTCGTCCCGGTTGCCGGATTTGCTTCGCAGTGTCCTTGAACAAGGACCCTGGCATGGTGGGTCCCCATCGCTTAGCAGGGCTGGTAGAGGATGACGCGGAGAGAGACGAGATGAAGTGGGTTGGAATTGATGGGTATTGAGGCGAGGATCGGTTGGCTGTTGTCACGATAAGCCGCACTAAAAAGCAATGAGGACGGCGGAGGAGGGTGGAGGCTAGTCGGTGTTGGCTGGTGTTGGTTGGTGTTGTTTTCAGGAGACTTGCCAAGCTGCGATGCCAAGGCGGACGTCGGAGTGATTGGACGCTTGAGCTGTCGCGTGTCCTCCTGTCCACCTTCGGCAGGGAATGCCACAGGGTGTCGATAACATACGCGGCGTCCAGAGGAATTCTGCGACTTTTCCTAAGGCCGATGATTCAGGAGCCAAGCTCGGCGCGCGCGGCATGTCTGGCCATCTTACAGTCCCAATGGCAGCTGTCCAACTCTTTGTTCTTTTCCTTCCTCCCTGACAGCTCGGAAGACGCGTGCTTGCTGACTTTGGGCTGCACATCAAAACCTTGGGTAGGCTCTCAGCGCCGCCGAGCTTGGCTTCTGAATCAGGGAATCATCTTCTGCTTTGCCTGCAACACCAAAGGAGCTCAGCTAACGGATGTTGCACTTCGAGATAGCAGGCAATGCTTCGTCTTCGCTTTTCCGCCGTTGCTCCTTCGGCTCCTCTTGTCAATCGGTGTGCATATATCTTGATTCTGCTACTCTTCGCTGCAGTAGCATATAGGCACACCTTTTTAGGTTGGACATGTCTCTTTTCCCAAACACATTTCCCTCGCAATATCTCATCACTTCTCGAATTTTAAGAACTGACACTTAGTCCTTTTAGATGCGGCGGACCCTTACAAATGCGGAGCTCTCCTTCGTGATGGCCAATGGCTCGATTCTCCCGAACTCGAACCCTCTCGAAGACCGTTTCAGAATTGGCAACCTCCGGGATGCATGCTTCATGAATACAAAGGACCGGAGATTGCTATTTGCGCTGGATCTGGGAAGATGCTCTTCGTCGGAGACTCTACAATTCGCCAAGTATTCTGGGCAACAGCGAAGAAAATAGATCGGGACAGTGCCGAGAAAGAAAGGGCCACTATAGATCAGCATGGAGATATTACATTCTCAAGAGGAGGATCAACCTTAAAATTTATCTGGGACCCTTTCCTAAACACATCTACGCTATACGATGAGCTCCGTGTATATCGAGAAAGTGCAGATTCGGCTTCGGTGGAAAAGCCACCCGCAGGCTCAGGCTCAGGCACAGGCTCAGGCACAGGCGCAGGCTCGGGTGTCAGCGCTGAAAATAAAAAATCGGTCGCTATGCTGATTGGTGGAGGCCTTTGGCATGCGAGACACATACAACTCGACTCGCTCAAGCACTTCAAGGACACAATCAATAATATCGCCACCGCTGCGTATCCTTTGGATTCGACGACGAGCGGGAAGTCATTACCGCTTTATAGAGATGACGGTATCAAAGACCAAATCTTCTTTGCTCCGATCCAGGAACCATTGTATGATGAACTTTCTCCGGCTAGGGCAGTTACAATCGTTCCGGAGAAAATTGATCAAATGAACGAGGTTCTCGAAAATCTCCCGCCATATCATGGCCTTAAAGTTTTATGGAGTTACTCTAACATGACGCTTGGCCAACCAGAGGCATATGGCGAGAGTGGATTACATGTTGTTGAAAACGTTGCTGCTCGTATGGCTGACGTTCTTCTGAACCTGAGATGCAACGCCAAATCTGCCCGTCGAGATCGATACTTCTATGACCGTACATGCTGCAATGATTACAAGCCTCTGAACTGGGTTCAGATTGCTGTATTGGTTATTACCTTTGCAGTCCTTCTGGTGGTAGCTTTCCGAGCTACAAGAGGTACGCCAGTGATTACGCCTGCTCGTGTCCGTTTTGCTAAGAGCATAGCTCGTCAACGGTCACAATCTATTTCTAAAAGTTCTATAGAGAGCGTGCTGGCCGCCTTCGCGGTTATCTTTTGTTGTATCTGCTATTGCTATCTTGCGGATAGAACACAAATTTTCAACAAAGTTCAGAAGCAGTATACCAACTTTGACTTTGCCGTATTCCTGAGCATTAGTCTTATGCTAGGCATGTTGTCGATTAGAGGCCCCCCCACGCATACGGGCAGAAGACGGTCTGAAAGTTATCCCGGAACCTCATTTCAACAGTCATTCCTCTCACGTAGCCAGACCAATGAGTGGAAAGGGTGGATGCAATGCTTCATACTTGCTTATCACTACGCTGGGGCCTCTAACCAATTGTGGATTAATGAGATCTATCAGATTTTGATGGCCTCGTACCTCTTACTCACCGGATATGGCCACACAATGTACTTCTATCAGAAGAAGGACTATTCATTTCGCCGAGTTGCGGCTGTTTTGATTCGCTTGAATCTTCTCGCCTGTATACTTCCGTACATGATGCAAACGACGTACACGTCTTACTACTTCGCGCCACTAGCCAGCTTTTGGTTCCTAGTCATTTACTTTACTATGAGGATTGGCTGTCGCCGCAACCAATCCTTACGATTCCTTGTTGGAAAGATAATAATATCTGCCGTGATCGCTACCGCCTTCATTCACATCAAGGGGGTACTATCAGCGGTATTCTTGATCCTTAGATTTACATGTGGAGTCAATTGGAACGTCAATGAATGGGAATACCGCCTTGGTCTGGATAAATACATTGTCTACGTTGGTATGCTTGTTGCTGTACTCTACATTCGAATATCCGCAGTCATATCGTCTCCTCAGATACGGCCGAACCTGGCTACGGAAATGCTCTGTAGCTACTTTGGTACTATACGCGCGTTCTTCACCTTGGCAGCACTAGTCACTTTTCCAGTGTTTTGGTACGCTACTCGCTGTTTTCCCAACATACATGACTACAACACGTGGCAGCCGTACATTGCCTGGCTACCAATTGTTTCTTTTGTTGTGCTTCGGAACTCTACAAAATCTCTGCGCAACTACCATGCAACGCTATTTGCCTGGCTCGGTTGTTATTCCCTTGAAATATATACGTTACAGTATCATATATTGCTAGCAGGAGATACTAGAGGACTTTTGAGTACGGGTATCTTCAAGGGTGATGGCACGATTAAAAACGATAGGTGGCGCGACTTAATTGCTCTCACCCCAATCTTCATCTGGATGAGTTGGCGCGTTGGAAAGGCGACGAGGACCATCACGGATTGGATCACCCAGGAGTCAGTTGCCAATGGGCAAATGCTAGAGAGTACGGAGATGCACGGCGGGAAGGCTAATGAGTTACGCTTGCCCGACTACAATAATGGCATTGTCGGCCAAAGGACCACTTCGGCTGCTGCGGCTGCCCCAGCGCAGAAGAAATTACGCTTTGTAATGTGGCTTAAAGATGTCCGAATCCGTCTCTTTATATTGCTAGCCATACTGTGGTTCCTAAACATAGTGAGTAGAGTACACAACTCTCTTATTGGCCTTTACTGACAAGATAAAAAGACTTATACCTAGGATTACGTATAAACCTAATCATACTTTGCTTTGAGGTATAAGAGTCTTAGCATTAGAATGTCCATCCTAAAAGTGATAATAGCATGGTTTGTTTGCAGTATTACCGGCGTCATGCATAACTCCCATTAGGAAAGGGGCCCCAAATATATTATCCAATGAATGTGGCCTAGCACTTGATGTTTGTGTGGAGGAGTGAAGGGGTAAGGCTACGGACGGTATGCATTTCCTCACGGATAGAAGGGATAATTATGTAGAGAGTAGAATGATAAGAGGAGGGGTAGGTATAGACATGCAAAAGGATGCAGGTCTAGCAATCCAGCTTGTCGCGGTGATGGATCTCGCTGAATTACGCGGGCGACGCTACTCTGCCTTAGGCCAACGCCAAGCGCGGAGATAGTGAATCAACACATGCAAATCAAGCTCGATTCGATACGCCCAATGCACCAGCCCAGCGCTATAACACTCAACACCCATCTCCCATACCTATAGTCCTATTCCCACTTCCACCCTTCTACTCCTCCTACCTCTCCTACCTCAACGAATTGCCGTCCCCTTCAGCTATTCAACATGGCAGAACCGTGTTCAACACCACCATCGCCCCACTCCGATACCCTAATGACAGACGACCCACCTCAAACACAGCCTTCCGCAGAATCTCAACCCCCACCACTGGATGCCTCGAATCCAGCTGCAAACGATGCCATACCCCCCGCTGCAATCAAGCCCGAGCGGCAAACCTTCTCTCTCCTCCTCTCGCTCCCCCGCGAGCTCCGCGACCGCATCTACACCTTCGCCCTAACATCACCGTCGCCATTCTGGTGGCCCACACCGCACACCTCACACCACCTCTCGCCCGCGCTGCTGGCAGTCTCAAGGGCGGTGTACGAAGAAGCGGGGCCATTGCTGTACAGCAGTAACAAATTCTTATTCACGCACCCGAGTGACTGCAACATGTTCCGGGTGATCGCGTCGGCGCACGCAGCGCACATGACATCGGTGTGCTTCCGTATTCGCGAGAAAGACTTGCGGCTATGGACGGGCTACCTTGACTCGTCTAGCCCTGTCCGTAGCTTGCGGCACGACCTGCCAAAGCTCAAGAGCCTGTGGGTCTTCCTGCGTTGCGGGGTCTGGACCACGCCCGCCCTTGTCTTCCAGGGCGCGCACGCCCACCAGCAGCAGCAACAGCAGCAACAAAACCACCACCAGCACCACCAACAACAACAACCACAGCAGCAGCAGCAGCAGCATGGAGGCCTAGGTGGCGGAGGAGGAGCGGGAGTGGGAGCGGGAGTGGGAGTGGCAGGTGCGCCGGGTGGACATATGCAGGGCGGCGGGGTAGGAGGGCCGCAGAGCAACAACAACAATCACGCCAACACCAACACCAATGGCAACACCAACGGCAACATCAATGGCAGCAATAACATCCCCCCGCCACCACCTCTTCCCCCACAACCCCCAGCGCTCCCTCCCGGCGCCGCAGCCGTAGTAGCCCTAGGCCCACAAGGCGGCCTACCACCACCACCCGCCCCACCCGCACTACCGCCAGTGATGCTGCACCCACCGGGCCAAGCCGACCTGCTCGACCGCTTCTTCCGCTGGGAGCGCGACCAGGGGCTCGAGAACCTGTGTCTGTCGCTGCAGGGCAAGACGGGGGATGCCGAGGTCAAGGTCGTGTGCATCCAGCGGCTGCTGCGCCAGGACGTGCGCACGCTGGCGCACAACTATCCGGACGAGCTGATTCTGGACCCGCAGGGCGATGCCCGCACCAGGTTTAAGCGCGTCTCCGGCGTCGAGGTTAGCTTGGAGCTTAGTGCTATGGATTTGGTGCCGCCGGCTTGAGAGGGGGCTTGGTAGGGGGGTGGTGGGTGTAGTTCTGGGCTTGTTCGGGGTTGGGTGATGGGAAGGCTATTTTTGTGCCTTTGGGGGTTATGGGGGGCTCGATGGGTGGTCTGTTTGTATTAAGGAGGGCTAGGAAAAATTCTTGGGTACGTTGGATATCGCCTAACTATTGTTTCTATGTACGACTTGGTCCGAACATCCGGAATGATATATGATGGAATTTATGAGGCATGTACGGCTGGACCGCTAGACATGGATTCACGAGGCTTGGTGCACACTGTCACGGGTTTTGATCCCTTCGATACCCATTCATGGTACTTTCGACCAGACTATAAGTTATGATATCCATTATATAGGCTTGAAGAACCTTTTACTTTGAGAGGTGATGGCAAAGGTCTAATCCCAAGTCATCCAAATATTAATAGTCATGCTCTCAATGTTTCATCATTGACTTCCCGTGATTTACACAGAGCTATTAAAGGGATGTTTTGAATTTAAGCCTCACCTCTGCATATAGGATATCGCAAGCATAGACATATAAAGAGTTTCTAAAACCAGGGAAAGCTTTCACTGTGGCCAAACCCTAAGGCTAGCCTAAATGCTATATGTGAACACGCAGATCCGATGTTCTATTCGAAACTTAGAAAAGCATAAAGAGACAACAGCTATGCATGAAAGAAAAAAGAAAGCTGAAATGCCACAATTATTTGAAAGGAATATTGGGTAGAGGGTATAAGACAAAGAGGGAAAGGACAATGGAGGATATGCGGGCGGAGTAGCCCACCGCCACCACCTACCTGCGCGTTGCTCTAACCTACCTTGTCCAAAATCACTGGAAGCCGTCTGTCATGAGGAAAAGCGAACCCATCAATCCATCGTGACTGTTAATTCGAGCGCTACAGCGTCGAGAACAAGCAGAACTTCTCCTGGAACTTACTGATTCTTTCCTCTCACCTGTAATTACTTTACGAGATGCTGATGAGGGCCTGCGTCTGGACTCGAATCGTGAGACACGTCTAGGAAGGTAAGCCGCTCCATGGCCATAGTCATAACCGCTGTTGAAGTACCCGCCATAAGTCGAGAAATTTAGGTCCTGTCTGATCTCGCTTTGCGCCGATAATTGCGTATTATAATCTGTTTCGGTTAGATGGGTATATTGTTGCGATGGAAGTGGCTGGGGCCGGATCTGTTCCGTCTGTTGAAGAGGTATTGCAGGTTGAATCCCATCAAAACACCCAAACAAGTCCCACTGGGTTTGTGGGGCAGAGGTGGGAAATTGGTGATAGTCCGAGACGAAGAGCGAGTTCTGAGGGTTTTCAAGGCTTTTTGGGCTTGGCCCTGGTTCGGTATAGTTGATTGGGGGTAGAGTTCGCAAGTTTCGGCGGTGAGATGTTGGAACAACTGCTGGGACCGGTTGCTCCATATGATCCCGAGGGGTTCTCTGAACAACCTTAGTTCTCCTTTGCTTGCGGGGGCGTACGACAATCTCATCCTTCTCCTCGACCTCAGAATCGCTATCAACTTCCCTATTGTGCTTGCGCATACTCTTCTTAGGCTGCCTTTTCTTTGCCCTTGCCGCGACAAACTTCTCCAAGTCGCCGAGATGGACGACAACGTTCGAATCCAGCACTCCACGGGCCTCAAACTGTCTGATTTGTGCACGAGGCCGTGACTCAAGTTTCGCCTTGTTCATTGCATAAGTAAGAGTGTGCTCATGCGGCTTGGGATCGCCATGTGAGTAATCCTTATGGAGTGGATAATCAGGATACTTCTTTTCTAGCTGGCCCTCTCTGCAAGCTTCGAGGAAACTTAAAACAATATTGGCCTCGATAGATCCGGCAAGTGTTGCCGCAAAATGTTGCTTTGGTTCGTTAACCATGTGACGAACATCAACTTCAACATCAAGCTTTTTGCAGATTTCAGGGAAGTCCAAGAAACGTTCCATGCAGTATAGATGGACATATCCAGCCGTTAGAAAAGGGTCAGCATTAAGTCGATACTTGTACCACTTTTCATCGAAAGCGACACGGTACTGGCCATGAAGAATGCTGCCTTTCATATCTCTTTGAACTGGACAGTCCTTGAAGCGGCATTTTGAGAGGTTAGGCGTCCTATACCGACGGGCGGAATCTGCCGGAGACCTTTGAATCCAAAGCTTAAGTTTACAGTCTTTGGTCTGAGGGTGTTCGAAAAGGAATTCTCGGATTTGTCTGGCTGTGTATGTCTTCTCTGAAAGCTCGCCATACTTGTTATAACCAAAGCTAGTTTTACGACCCGTCCAATTGCCCAAGGGATGAGGAAGCAGCGGACCGTAAACTTCATCGGCATCATATTGGTTTATTTTGCCCGTTCGAGAGGTCTTTCCTTCCGTAATTCCGTTTATCCGAACCCACCAAGCTCTTTCATCAGTCTTGGGCTTCTCAGGCAGAAACGTAGCGTTTATATGCTTAGTGCGTGTCCGGCGGGTTTTCTTAAGGGAAGAATCCTCGCTCAAATCCGTCGTAGCCGTCGATGTGCGGCGGGGATTGTCGTTCGGAATAGCATCGGGTCGCACGGTTGGCTGCAGGTCAGAATCATACACGTATGTGGCTGGATGGTTATAATAAGGCTGTTGAACTTGTTCTACAATAGCGTTCTCGGAGTTTCTAGCATTGTACCGGTAGGAAGGGTGTTGTAAATGTTTAGCGGGAGCATGCGGACAGTAGTTGATACTTGATCTTACATTTTGTGTATCAAGAGGAACCGCAGCAAACGGCCTGGTAATCATCTGAGCAGACGCTCGGCGCCCGGTGGTTACATTGAGTTGATTGGCGTTATCAGCAGACCCATTAGCATCTGTTCCGAAATACCCATTGCAATCTTGAAACCCAAATTGGGGATCGATAAAATGGTCAGTAGAATCTATGCCGTCAAATCCCTGGAATTTCGAGCTGTCCATATTATTCCAAAGATCTTGAAATCCATCTATTACCGGATCATTGTATGGGAACCTCCACTCGGGGTTGGCGGCGATGCTGCTATTTCGGGAAACTCCTTGCGTAACACCCACAGGTCGTGACATTGTTTGTTCGAAGAAATATTGACTTGCAGTTGTGATGCTTCGTTAAGTCTCGATCGTCAGGGTCGTTAAGTGGGTGTCCAGCACCGACTTCGAAAAAAATTTGTCGCGGGAAGTTAGCAGTCGAAGGCGCCAAATTGAAAGGCTTAAGTTAGTGGGGTGAAGTATGTTCAATCAGAGAGTTGAGCGAGCTGCTATCTTAGTATATATGGGCATATAAACTGCCTTTGTCTCTAAAAGGTATATATTTTCCTTGTATTCGAAATCCAATAATAGCATTGTACACAGTTTACATAAAGAAAAGGAATAGCTTTGTGGATATACAAGATATTATCAACGAATATCGTCGATAGATATACGGACAAAGGGCTTTTGTTTCACGCCCATGCATGATGTATGATTTGGCGTCTTCGGTCTTCCACAAAAATATTAAAAAAATCTCTATTAATAGATCTGCTCATTCGTGCGAGCCAGCTTCGCATATTGGAAATTGGGCATGATATCGAACTGAAAGTTGACGATCTGCGTATGAAGCTAAATCGTGATACCAGTCAGCAACTGCTTCTTTCTAGTGAAGAAGTTGAGAGGAGAATGTAAAGGGTATTCAGAAGGTCTCCAAGCATTGTTATCCACATGATTGTTCAGAACAGGTCTGTGAATTTTGCATGATTTCATCATAAGAAAGCGGGTGTAATGGGGGGGTTGACATACCGCTAACAATTAGCAAGTGCAGCAGTAGCTACCTACTCTCAAAGATACACATAAACTTAGCAGAAATACTCCTTCGCTAGCAGATTAGTTAGATAGGGAAAGCGAAATCAGGAATGACCGGAACCATTGCAAGCTTCGTAATTCGATATTCAAAAGGATACCGGTACCAAAGAAGGAAATAATTTCTCTCCAAGTATTGTAATTGAAAATCTCAAGTAGTAAAGTTGACGAAGGCTGAAGGTCAGGTTGAAAGAATCAAGGAGTTCGAACATGTTGGAGATTTTCTTTGTTGGTGCATCGGTTCCGGATTAACTTTCCAGTAGCGTCTTGGCAACACGGCTAGATCTCTACTTAGGTTCAATACGAATCAACTATTCAAGTTACGTTTATATGCTTCAACTTTTTCTAAGTTTTTTATCTGGCTGATAAGATCCCAAAAATAACAGCGACGCATAGATGAGGGTCAGCCTTATCCACCATCTCTTGCTAGCTCAGGGGGTCTCCCCGCACTTCGATTAGTTTGCTAAGTCTTTTCCGTACGTCACCCGGAACCGTCAACAACTCGGAATATTGCGGGACTATCTCTAACGTTAACATCGACTCCTTGTTCGAACGGAGGCCACGGATGACTGCAGAGCAAAGAATATCCCCTGGGTCAACTACTAAGACCAATTTAGGAGTTAGTTCACCTAATACATAGCACTATCCGTCAGATTTTATTCTGGTCGAGCGAGCGTCAGTCAGTGTTGTTAAGCTTCTTGTTCATGCAATAGCCTGGAGGGCAGTAGTACGTATACTCGACAGGGTAAGAGCCATACGATTAAGTGCAAATATGCAGTGTAAGATCTTCCCGTACGGGCACCTGTCGTCTAAGCGGTAAGAGCACGGGTCACGAACAGGCCAAACAGAGTCAAAGAGGTCAATGCCATCGATGGAGGTGTGGAGGACTACAAGCATTCAAACGCAATCCTAAAGTCGCTCTAACAATGGTTTAGAGCGAGGATGTACGTGCATAGGCTTCAGTCTTCCCGTACTCTCGGCATCGATGTGGGCCAATCAGACGGATTTTCGCTACCAACGTAGCTCGGCTGTCCAGTATTATGGTAAACAAGAGGGAAGACCAAGACGCGGAGACGACAGTAGATGATGGTGCTTCCCCGCAGGCCATCCCCTTATTCCTCGGAAGCTACCTCTCTGATCCGCTAGGGAGGCTGATTAATGGAAAAATGTAGCTACGTTGGGACCGTGAGCATCTCTACGTCGTCGTTCGAAGTCGACGATCTTATCAAAAGAAGAATAGATATTCTCAAAATTTTATGGCAGAAGGGCTCCATTATCCTGCTTCTCGTTAGCTTGAAAATCTGAGACGCACGCAGTCATGAGCAATCCTAGAAGTTTCCATACCATGTGCCTCCCGTGTCTTACAATCGGTTCATCTCCGGCGCTTCCCCAAGCCATTATGCAGGATAACCTCGGATGCCTGTAATATAGCGCTATGAGGCGTCCTTATCATGTGCGCCAACGTCTCTGCATATTGTTAGGCAGTGGAAGTATATCCGATTTTGGTTGCGAAAGAAGCTTAATATCTAAATTATGAATCCGGTGTTGCATAGTCACACTCCGCAATCCATCTCCACAGACCCTTCGCCATCCATGGTTCGAGACGCATCTGCTGCGGGAATAACCCCATGAAGGAGGACCCCGACCTGCAAGTTTCCCTTGCCTTCAGTTATAAACTAGTATGGCTGCACCTGGTCTATTTCTGCATCCCCTTCGACCATCTGAAATGTTGCCGCGTGGTATACGGATGCGTTAAAATGACCCCACAGGCTCGGGCTGAGATTGTCCTCATTTGCGTTCTTCTCTCTTTAGCATGGCTTACAGTTTGCCTTCGTCTCTGGGTCAGAGGCCGAATAACAAAATCCCTCGGATGAGACGACGCTCTTATGGTTATCACGTTGGTGGGTTTTCCGTCCCACTCGGCCAGAAAATAGGAGTCGAAACTTACTCTTTAGTTATTCTTTACATGCTATTGCTCTTTTATCCTCGCTATCGTTTCGTATGGAGGATTCGATCACCTCATACTTTCTGAGACGATAAAGAGAACTATACTTGTAGGCTTAATTACTAAGGTGGTCTAAAAGCATCACTGGCATTGTCATAGTATGTATTGTTATCTGAAGCTTTCTATGTTCTGACGACAACAACATTGAAGATCTCCTTCGGACTTTTCTTCCTTCGGGTACTAATGAAACCTTGGCAAAGAGCCACTTTCTATGTAATTTTAGCTATTTGTATTAGCTATAGCACATTATACGTTTTCATTGCCATCTTTCAATGCGGTCTTCCTACAGAGCTGCTAGAGTATGTTGTTAGCGGCCAAGGGTGCCTTCCAACAGATGTCCTTCTCGGCTTTGGATATACATACTCAGCCATCAGCATTATTGCGGATTGGGTATTTGTTGTTATCCCTATCTTCATGCTCGCTGAGACGTCTATAGATCGTCGCTCGAAGGTCTCGGTCGGAGTTATCATAGCCCTAGGAGCAGTGTATGTTTTCCAATTATTGCTTTTCTAGTAGGTGTAGCGTGCTAACTGTTGCTGGTACAAAGAGGGAGCATATCCAGTGTGATTCGGCTGGTTTATTTGAAAGGGATTCTCTTTGGCAAAGACTTTTTCTGTATGCTTTAGGCTATCCTTCGCAATCACTTGGACTAAGCTAACACCGAGGCATCCAGTTGAGGCATCTAACGTAACGATTTGGTCTACGGCTGAGCCAGGAACTGGGATCGTGGCAGCTTCACTTGCAACTCTAAGACCACTCGTGCGGAAGGCCGTGCAGATCGTAAGAGGCAGCACCACCAATCCATATTCGAGCAGAAACGGTCGACACCGAAATCAGCGAGGTCGTAATCGCTCTGGCTTTGAACCGTTTGGTGATGAGAGCCGTATAATCATGACATCTGTAATTGGAGGGATGCATCAGTCGGACTCAGCAGACCATTCCGACGATATCGGAATATCACCGAAGTCCTCTGGTCGGCCACAAAGTCAGATTAATTGGCCTTTACCACAGGGGAAAGTATCAAAAGTTGTGGATGTGCAAATCACATCAAAAAAGAACAAACAGTCTGGAGCATGAATGCTGGAAGAAAACAATTGGTTTTGGATAGCAAATGTCATAAATAGATTACGACACTATAGCTCACGGGTCGAAAGATTAATTGATCTCAATTGAAGAGTATTCAAGCCTTCACATCTACGATAGCCTTGATCGAGGACTGTTAGAGCTTGCCTCTGTCTTGTTGCCTACTTTCTACCAGAGTGAGGGCAACTTTTCCTATTATGATGTGAAGTCCGCTGGCCAGACGCCACAAAACAGTAGGCAAAAGCATAAGTTATAAACGATGCAAACCGAGTCATGGAGCGGAATCCTGGAGCCAGGAATTCCTCCATTGAGCAGCCGGTTACCTTCCGCAGCCCTTCGGCATATCAGACTTCTGGACCTCGCAATGAAGCTGTGCGAGTGTCCCCTTAAGTTCGGGGAAATGGGTTTCCTGCTGTGCGAAATTCTGCTGGGAAGAACCGCTCCAAAGACAGCTCCTGCATGCTGACCCAAGAGGAAATCCCCACTCCTGCACTACTTGCTGAAAGGGATATCTCCCACTAACGATTAAGGCGTTGTGGGGGAGAGGCGTCCGCGTCTTGCTGGGCACACAGGCGCATGGAGAGAATGTGCGGGTTGTAGCATCCCCGTCTGACCGGATGGGATGAGAGCCAAGGGTTTTTGAAGACCGCTCCGCCAACGTTCCTGCCCGGCCACTGCTCGAGGCGCAACCGGCCAGCGTTTGATCCTTCCGCAGAGCTCTTATCGGGGGCCCAACCTCCTCGAATCCTGAGGTCAGATAGCTGCGCCTGCATGTGGTTTCTATGCAGAGTCTCAAGGACTCACCAACTGCTTCCTGCATTTCTCTTGCTGAACTTGAACTAACTCTAGGAACTCATTGTGAACAGTCTCGACAGCCGAATTGTGAAGCAGAACCCGCCACAATACGCCATGAACGCGTCAGACAGCTTGATGGTATACACTTGAATTTCCTTGCATCCGAGTCCCTCTTCTCCTGTCCTGGCTTAAGCGTGTCCTGCATTTCGCAAACCTCTCTTCCTCACATCTCGGTGACTATGTTTCGTCAATTGCCCGGTTTATTCTCCCTGCCGCAGTTGCGTAGAAAGACTCCGAGACATTTGTGTGGCCTTAACACAAGGACTAACTGACAACGCTTCACTAGCACAACCAAAACCACGAGCAGGAGCCCTACTGCGACGATCCGCCTGAGCCAGTTCCGGATCATGGCACGTCTGTTCGGCACTCTTTATCTACTCAGTACCAGGATGGGTTATCTCTGCCATCCGAACCGCAGAAGCATAGCGATGGGCCATCTGCTACCCGTCCCCGGCCTCAACGCTACCGCGCCGGCTCCGCAACAATATACCCTCCTCCTCACCCAGCCTCCTCCGCCATACAACTCAACGGCAATCCCATAGCACCTTCACTGCCCTCTGACGCCCCGCCTTCCTATAATGCGGCTGTCGCCGCAGCCTACAACGATACGCTTATCTCGCGTATACCTCCCAGCTCTCACTCATACTATCCTCCCAACCACCCTGCTAGGACGGAGGGCGAGGACGAGTACGGTGAGCTGATAGATCACACATCATTCAAGGTGGAGCGGTGGGTCGCGCGGATCATTGTTCTGACGGCGATTTGTATAGCCGGACTCATAGTGTTATTTTTGGCTCAAAACGGGATGCTTTGGTGAATGAAACGAGGCTTTGGGGAGGCCTTGGAGTACATGAGGAACACACGGAGCTTTGGCGTACACGGGATAGGTGTAATTGGATAAACATACCAGGGCGTGGTAAGAGAAAATATATATAGAGTGGAATCGTCGGGAGGGTAGACACTTGGTATATGAGGCTTCCTTACTCTCCATGACATATAAATGGAGCTATATTTTCTGTGTCTAATTCGGCAGTTTTCTTTTTCCTTTTCTACCTGAACAGTGCTGAGCTCCGTAAGTGCCATTATATCTGGTCTTGACCTCGTAAAGACATCAGTGAACTCTCAATTCCACACCCCCTACTTCTTTCCCCACATTGGCTTCGCCGGCAAAGTCGCAAACGCAGCCATGGCCGCCAAGTTCTTCGCCGGGCTCATCTGCCCGTCCTCCTTGCTCATCTCAGCCAATATCTTGAAGTAGTTGATGTAGAATGCCGGCGTGTAGGTGTTGAAGAAGCTCGCCTCGTCGTCGAACGGGTTCGAGAAGGTGTGCGGAGCGCGGATGGGCACCGTCACGTAGTCGCCCGCGCTTGCGTCCACATGCTTGTTGTCCGGCAGGTGGAACCTGACCGTGCCACGGGTGACGAGGAAGGTCTCGTCGTGCATCTCGTGCCAGTGCGCAGGAGGACCCTCCGTGTGCGGTGGTATGATGAATTCGGCGGACCCGATGCGATTGTCTATGGTGAGAGGGGTTAGCGATGCCGAGGAGCATGGAGAGAGTAGCCGGTATTAGTGGAAGAGAGAGTGGTGGAAGGATATTCTCGGAAAATGCTAGGCCATGTATGGGACGATGAATTACCGGTACGGGAGCCGTCTTCCATGATGCGCATGGTTATATGGCCAAGCTTCAGTATCTCCCCTCCTTTGGCGGGGACAAAGTTGACTTGGACTTTGGGCATTTGCAACGTCTTCATGGCGGTTTCTTCGTCCATTTTGAACAAATTGGTAAATTTGAGAGAGCTGTTAGAAGTCTTAGTGATTAGGGTAAAAGTAAGCTTGGTTTGTAGAGAAAGAGAAAGAGGGGTCGTGTGCTGGCGAAGTAGGAAAATTCAGTTTGCTTTTAAAATGTGAGACGATGTACTACCCCTCGTGAATAACATGAAATTCTTTTGAGTTCTCGGTGTCTTTGAGGCACCGAATGTCCAATCTTACATAAGAAGCACAGCAGATTATCTCGTGAGCTGAGGTTTCGATGTAAACATCGGTGTGTCGGAGCCTTCAACCCACCTTGCCCCGCCCTCCCTGCAAGCTTAGACCTCTTCAATTGGACTTATTCAGTACCTTGGAATTGCCCGTGCTTGCCACTAACACTGTGATGGTTTTCGACCCAGAATGATAAGATAGGAGCAGGTCGGCAGGCCGGCAGACCGGCTTACTTACCACAGCAAGGCGCTCTAAGATGAGTTAGGTACTCATGTGAACATTACTTGAGAACCAAAAATATCGAAGCATACAAAGCACGCGAAAAAAATGCACCAGTACGAAGGAGCTCGTTTTTTTAGACGCATAAGCGAAATCTACCAAAAAGCTACTACTACCACCCCAGCATTAATTTATGTAGTAAATACAGCTAAATAAAATAAAGATTTTTCCCGCGCCACTCTTGGCAGCCGCCTTATTAAATTAAGCTAAGCGTTAAACAACGGTGGTACTTATGGCTTTATTAAGTGGCAAGCTTATAAGCTGCGCCATATATACCTATACCCTCCCATAATTTATGCAATTTGAAACATCCATAAATGGTATAGCCGGAGTGGGTCGGCCGTTCTCCCTGCTAGCGTGATCAAGGTGTTAGTCTACTTCTAGCAAGGCTTAAGTGGCGAATCTTTAAAACGTAGTGCTATAACTGACTACCTTATCACCTGATCTAGAAGGTGCTCGAAGCTTCGCTGTGGCAAATAGTAAGCTATATATTCGCGCTGATCCCCGGCCCTCTCTATGGAATAGAGATAATAAAAAATAGGATAGTAAGTAGCAGAGTTATAGAAGGCATAATATTATAAAGAGAAAGGGTTTGGAATTTTCGTTTGACTCTGGACATAAGCGAGCCTTCTTTCCTGCTATTTCTATGCAATGCCTTCTGACCGACTACATCTAATGCTTTATGCTTTCTTTACTAGATATCGTGGCACTGTATCGGGCTAGATTATTTAATGCAATTTTTGTATGTGTATGTTCGTCATCCAGGGTTAGCCTCATCTGCTTTATAGTTATATCTAGCATTCTCACCGCCTCGTCCAGCTGGCCGAGGTCTCCGAGCGTGACTGCGAGGTTATTCATGGCGGCGATCGTGTCTGGATGCTCGTCGCCGAGGATATGCCTCCTCTTCTCTAGCACTTCCCTCTTTATCGTCGCTGCATCTTAATGCTGCCTAAGGTTTCTAAGCGTGATTGCGAGGTTATTTATGGCGGTGATCGTATCTGGATGCTCATCGCCGAGAATACGCCTACTCTTCTCTAGCACTTCCCTAAATATCGTCGCTGCATTTTGATGCTGCCCGAGGTCTCCAAGCGTATTTGCGAGGTTATTCATGGCGGCGATCGTGTCTGGATGCTCGTCGCCGAGGATATGCCTCCTCTTCTCTAGCACTTCCCTCTTTATCGTCGCTGCATCTTAATGCTGCCCGAGGTCTCTAAGCATAACTGCGAGGTTATTCATAGCGATGATTATGCCTGGATGCTCGTCGCCGAGAATACGCCTACTCTTCTCTAGCACTTCCCT